>OX638307.1:9108538-9331735 GCA_951812265.1 Taphrorychus bicolor
GGAAAAATTCAATTAGCCCAAGCTAGACAAAAACTACACTTTGACAGAAGAAGAAAGAAACCGAAAACATATAAGGAAGGAGATTTAGTAGTCATTATTAAACAAACACCTTCCTCGGGTACAAGTCGCAAACTAGCTACTACGTATAGTGGTCCAATGGTAGTTAAAACTGTTCTACCAAATGATCGATAGCTTATGTGTGGTACCAAAGTTTACACACACTAAAATTTTCTTGGGAAGAATGGAAAGAAAAACTGCAGGTGGCATTTCCTTCTAGGCGCGATTACAACGCTGATTTACAAGAAATGATGAACCGTAGGAAAAGATCCGAGGAAAGTTTCGCCGAATATTATTATACGAAAATGGCTCTACTTAATAGATGTAGAATTTCTGGGCCAGATGCTGTATCCTGTATTATTGGCGGAATAAGCGATGTGATCGTCAAAACTGGAGCTTCTGCAGGCAATCACCAAACGCCAGAATCGTTATTCGGTTACTTAAGTTCCTTAGGTAACATAACGCCAGCGCCGAGGGCAGAGTTTTCCCGTTATAAGAAAATTCGTCGCATTGGAAATGAGAAAAACTCGAGGTCTTCATCGAGTAGTAAGACGAGTTGCTTTAAATGTGGACAGCTTGGACATTTTGCACATGCATGCACTAGTACTCGTACGATAAAAAAACAGAAATTAACAGCTGCACTTTCTGCCACAAAAAGGGGCATCAAGAAGAGAAGTGTTTTTTGAAGCGAAAATCTGCAAAGAATATTTGACTAGTGGTAGATAAGTCCAATAAAAAATTTTATAAACAGATAGTTATCAATGGCATATCAACCTCAGCCTATATCGATTTGGGTAGTTCTTGTACTACAGTTCGACTTAAAGAAAATGAAAAATTAAAGCTAAAGTGCGATACAACTAAGACAATCATACTACAAGGCTATGGAAATGCACAAACTGCTACTTTAGGCCTTGTGGAGTTTACGATTAAAATAGACGAAGTCGAGGAACGAGTTTCAGATGCAGTAGTACCAGATGCAGCCTAAGATGTGCCCATTTTGGTTGGACAAAATTTTACTGAGTTGCCAAATATTTTCATTATTAAGGACGATATTTCGTTAAGATTTTATAACCGTAGTAATAACTTAGATATAAGTAAAATAGAACCAGAGTTGCCAACATCGAAAATAGTTCTCAGTATAGCGGAAAATGCAACTATCCTCCCGGAACGTTGGTCGCATGTCAAAGTTTATAATACTGTTTATGACGGAGAAGCTTTCATTCAATCAAGTCTCAGGTGTTATGATGGACAAGAATATTGTATTCCACATACGGTCATAACCCTAAGAAAAGGCAGAGCATCTGTATTACCCGTAATAAACTTATCTGATAATGTGATAGAATTTTCAAAGGACAAAATATTCGCAAGAGCTGTAAGAACCTTAGATGAGGTGGAACCTTCCGAGAAAATTCTAGCAATTAAAGAAACCAATTTGCCCCTTTTACCGATAGAAGACATTCATGTCGGCAACATACCGGAGGAACAAAAAAGAAAATTGCTTAGTCTGCTAAACGACTATCGAGAATGCTTTGCAGTATCAATTGCAGAACTTGGTTGTTCGCAAACAACGACTATGAAAATTAGTCTCCAATATGACAAACCATTTTGCTACCGACCCTACAGAATGTCCAAAACAGAACAAGACACGGTTAAGGACATTGTGGACGAACTTTTGGACAATGACATTATTCAAGAATCAGAATCTGAATATTCCTCACCTGTTCTACTAATTAAAAAGAAAAATGGCGAACAAAGGCTGTGCATTGACTACAGAAAATTAAATTCGATAACAATAAAAGAGAACCAACCTTTACCAAGAATAGACGATCAAATTGATAAATTGCAATCTAGGAATTATTTTACGAGCCTTGATCTAAAATCAGGATATTATCAGGTACCGTTAGAGTCCTCTTCTAAACGTTATACCGCGTTTGTGACACCGGAAGGACACTATGAATTTAACAGAGTTCCATTTGGTCTTACAAATGCACCTAGAGTTTTCCAACGATTAATGACCAAAATGTTAAGACCTATTCGCACAAACGCCGCACTCTATCTGGATGATGTTCTCCTATATGCTAAAACCATAGATGAAGCATTAGATAAACTGAAGGAGGCATTTAACATTTTCCGTGAAGGACTTACATTAAATCTAAAAAAATGTGCCTTTCTACAAACAACCGTGAACTACTTAGGATTTGAAATCCAACAAGGAACAGTAAGACCGGGCGCTGATAAAATACGAGCCGCAGGAGAATTTCCAACGTCAACCAATGTACATAATGTTCGACAATTTCTAGGATTGACTGGATATTTTAGACATTTTGTGGAAAACTTTGCAACAATTGCCAAACCTCTGACAACGCTAACTAAAAAGAATGTTCTTTGGCAATGGACAGACAAAGAACAAGAATCGTTTTCCAAGCTACAGTCGACACTGGTTAGTAGACCTATCTTGGCTTTATTTGACCCAGGAGCTTCGACAGACGTTACAGACGCCAGTCAATTAGGACTTGCAGGTATCCTCTTACAACAACATACAGACGGACGTCTGCACCCAAGAGCTTATTACAGCAGACAAACTTCTGACACTGAACAAAAGTATCATTCGTACGAGCTTGAAACGCTTGCTGTCGTAGAAAGCTTAAGAAAATTTAGGATTTATCTGCTAGGAATAACATTCGCAGTCGTATCAGACTGTAATTCTTTGAAAGCCGCTAGTAAAAAGAAACAGCTTGTCCCTAGAATCGCACGATGGTGGTTAGAATTGCAAGAATTTACTTTTGAAGTACACTATCGACCAGGAGACAGAATGAAACATGTAGACGCACTTAGCCGGAACCCTGGTAAAATAGAGTCAATGAAGAATCAAGTTATGGAACACATTTTTCAAATTAGTGAGGCCGATTGGGTACTTTCAGCACAACTAACGGACGGAAGAATCAAAGACATTCATAGGATATTGTCAAAACCGCCCCAAACCGAATATGAAAAACACATTTATAAAAACTATTGTTTACGAGATGGACGAGTATAACGTATTACGGTTAAAGGTATTCTATGGCTGGTGCCAACAGGAATGAGACAACGCGTACTGAAAGCTGCATATGATGACTTTGGTCATTTTGGGATAGATAAAACCCTCAAGCGACTTTGTGAAAATTACTGGTTTCCTAATATACGTAACTATGTAGAAAAATATATCTCCTGTTGCATACCTTGTCTATACAACAAACGTAACACCTGCAAAAAGGAGGGATTTCTGCACCCTATTCCCAAAGACGTAGAACCATTACAAACTTTTCACGTGGATCATTTAGGACCTTTTCCCAAATCAAAAAGAGGAAATTCTTACCTCATAGTCCGGATTGATGCTTTTACCAAATTTGCGTTTCTACGAGCAGCTAAAAATACTCGAACTAAATACGTCATAGATTATTTAAAGATATTTTTGCAATCTATGGCGTTCCAAAAACTGTAATATCTCACCAGGGCAGCTCTTTCACTTCAAATCAATTCAAGTCAACATTAGACACATTATTAATGCGGTGGCCACACCGAGAGCAAATGGGAAAATGGAACGGCTAAATAGTACCGTACTGGCAGCACTTTTACCGTCTGTTCCCGAAGAAGAACTCTGGGATGAGCAAGTACGTTCAGTCCAGTTTGCCATTAACAATGTTGAAAACAAATCAACAGGGAAAACCCCCAGCCAGCTGATGTTTGGTTTTTCCCCGCGCAATAGTACTGACGCTCTACTGATAGATGAAATCAAGTAAATTCCAAATATAATAGAAAATTTAGTAGCAATACGAGAAGAGGCAGCAGGAAAAATTCAATTAGCCCAAGCTAGACAAAAACTACACTTTGACAGAAGAAGAAAGAAACCGAAAACATATAAGGAAGGAGATTTAGTAGTCATTATTAAACAAACACCTTCCACGGGTACAAGTCGCAAACTAGCTACTACGTATAGTGGTCCAATGGTAGTTAAAACTGTTCTACCAAATGATCGATACCTAGTCAAAGATATGATCGGTTCACATCGTACTGTCCGAACCTCTAAGTATGAGAAGGTTATCGCTGTTGATCGAATGCGTCCATGGAGTACGCCTGGAGGAGTTTCGGATCAAACTGATGATGGTGCAGAGAATGATGAAGATGGAGTTCCGATGTCTTCAGACGAGGAACGTGACTGAGTATCTCGGAACGAGATAATCGCAGGATGGCCGACTGTAAGAGCCATATTTTTATTTTACTCTAATATTAACGCAACAACACCTCACAGACCGTATTAAGCGTTTCTATGAACCAAAGTATAAACAGAACCCGAATATCGGAGGTTTTATTATTTTAACGGGTAGTAAATATGTCATGTGGCCATGTGGGCACTTGTGAAGTCTACCACCCTCTTCCCGATAATCTCGCTTAGATCGAGGCTTTTGGGCATTTGCTTTAAAGAAATATTAATAGTCGAGTATTAGTGAAACGTTGAGGTCGGTTGTGGTGCCACTTAGCGAAATATAGTACTCGTGGGTGACACACACGTAGTACACTAATTGCAAAAGCTATCTAAATTTTTAATAATTTAATTAACATGTTTCTTACTCGTGTTAAAGGTAAAAACAGGGGCTCAGGTTACTTTTTAATTACAGGTATGACACGGCACTGCTCCTTAGATTAGTAACAGACCCAGAATAGTCTACAATCATATATGTAAGAACCAAATTTTTGTTATAATATAATATTTCGGCACAACACTCCCCAACACCCGTAATAAGCGTTTCTAAGAACCGAAATTTAAGCAGAACCCGATGTCTCGAGGGTTTTGTTATTTTAACTGGTAATAAATATGTCAAGTGACCATGTAGGCACTTATGATTTCTACCCTCGTCCTGGGAATTTAGCCTGGATCGATTGCGTAGATTGGTTTTTTGACTTTTGCTTTAAAGAAATATTTAGAGTCGGTTATTAGTGTGACGCTACAAGCGCACAGTTTGGTTGTGGTGTTGTTTTGTGCCCGAGTTCTCTTGAATAGGTGAGTTTTCTCACTGGGTTTACCTTGTTTTTATCACGGTTATTCTAACTTTCTTATATTTAATGAAATATCTCAGTCATCTAATATTAATTGATAAATATTTCAATAATTAAATAGTCAGGTATCATGTTAAATTCTATTTGTTGAAGATGTGAGTTTTCTCACTGAGTTAACCTTGTTTTATCATGGTTATTCTATTTTTCTTTGATTTAATGAAATATCTCAATCAACTCATATTAATTGATGAATATTTCTCAATAATTAAAAGTCAGGCATCATGTTAATTTCTATTCTACCGCTTATCTTTGTTTTGGTGCTTGGTATGTTTTTTTTTAGCGTACGATTGGTCGTATTGCTGGCGATTAAGGTACGAATGGTCGTATCGTTGGTTTAGGACGTCGGTCCTTAGAGATGTTTGACACATTTCCTATTAATTGCTGTTCATTGATAAGGGCTGAAAGAATTTACCATGGCCTTTTGCACTGTGTGTGCGTTTTTGGCGATTATGGCACGAATAGTCGTGACTGGGGGTTTCGAACTGAACACTCCGATCTTGAAGTTGGCTTTTGGTTATTTGATAGATAATAATTTAGCCCCTTCTTGTGATGAGTTGAAGTTGGCCTGCCGCCGTGGGGAAGCCCGATTGTTTTTTTTTGTACCAGTACTCAAAACTTGTGCTTCCGGTACGATTGGTCGTACTTGTGTTGATGTGGTAGCATCTAGCCACTTGATAGGGATTAAAGGATTGTTTATCACATCTTCGCGGCATTGCAGGGTGCGAATAGTCGCATCAGTGGTTATGAATAGCAATCCGGCCTCATGGAGAGGATATAAATTTATTAAGAATAAATAGAGGATTGTCTATTGCATTTTCACAGATAGGCGTTTAGGGCATAGCGGTCTGTGTCCGGAGTATAGATCTTTCGATGCAATACCTTTTCAATAATTGAGTTTCAACATATTTTATGGAGTATTTTGATTGAAATTTGTTTAACCAAAGCTTATAAAATGAGCTTGACACAGTTTCTTAATTGAGCGTAACTTTAATAGCTTAATAATTCATATAGAATCAACTAGTGTTGAACAGGGTAACTCAACACCCTTTTACTTTTATTTCAGATGCGTTTCAACTGGCTTGCGGTCTTGGTCCTGCACAATACTCGGTTCGTCGTGTCTTTTATTTTATTTTGTTCTTTCTTTTTTTTTACTTATTAACGTTATTGGCTTCTAAATCTTTAATTGAAATATTACCAAATAAATCATATAGAAGTAAAGACCGCCTCCACAATCTTAATGATTGAAATTCCTGACATTTTCCATTTTAACCCGACTTTAAAATTTGGGTTTTACAAATATTTTTCAGAAGCGAAATACGCTACAGAACTTTTCAGAAGTATGATGCTACATATATTAATTATTTAACTGATTAATTATGTAAGTACTACACTTTTAGTTATCTGAGAGTTATCGTTGGTTAAGCTAAATGTTTAATGTAAACGCCCCTGACAGTGAGTCCTCTCGGTTTAATCTCTTTATTATTAAAGCAAAACAAAATGGAGCTCACACACTTTTTCCTAACCCAAACTAAACATGTCATTTAACCTACTTAGTCCTAGCAAAATAATTCTATAGGTTGACTCGCCCGAAATATGCAGCCTCATCAGTTGTTTTACTAAATTCCAAGAGAATTGGTTTTAGACTTCGTTATTACCGGCATCGAAGGTATTAAGAATCCCATCTGCTTAGTATGCGTCTTTGTAGTTACACATGTGCGCTTGCATTTTTTCTTAGGTCACACACAAGTTACTGTGTTACATGATACACAACTTATTACGATATTATTGTACCTGTATTGTTCGTCGTCCGGGTTTCAGCTGTACGTCGAAAAATACTAGATCGTACGCCAGTGTTTTTTTTCTCTACTTTAACCCGGGCTTCTTTTGTCCCCGAAGTTTATAGTTCTTTCTGTTGTATGTTTGTCTGTGTTTGCTGTCATGTGGTTTGGTTGCTGAGTGTGAAAAATGTCTCTAAGGCGTTGACTGGTCATAGTTGTGTTTTGCTTGTCTTTGCTTTAATTTTGCGTATCGCGTTCGAATTTGACCTCAAAGTATGTCGTGTGTTCCAGTGGGCCCTGTTGGCATTTTTCCTTTTTTTTTCGTTTCAGGGAGGGGGCTTGTCTTGTTCCGCAAACGTTTTTCACCTCGGTTCTCTATTCCTATCGTCGCATCTGCCGCAGTCACTTCACAATGGCTTTTATACTTAAGAAGACTTGCATGAGGTGCTTCGAGTATGAACAGTATCGGGTGCGGGTGGTGGTACCCGACGGGTTCGAGACCCTGTGCAGCGAGGCTGGCGCTGATACCGTATGCCGTGTGTGGGATGAGTGCTGCCCTGCCCCTGGTTTGGCTGAGGGGTTGGCTGCCTCGCTGGTGGTCGTCGGGGATGACGGGTCGCACTCGTCCGGTGGCGGGACGTCACACCCGGAAGGTCAGATGAGGGTCTGGTGAGTTGTTTGTGTCTTATTTTGCCTACTTTCGTTACCTTATTTTTTTTTTCAGAAGCCCTGTTTCGCACTTTGATATGTAGCTGTGTATATTTTGCTTATAATTTTCTGATTAAATATATTTTTTTTATTATGTGAGAAAGCAAAGTGTTCTTTTGGGTGTGGTTTTCAGTATTTATATTTGTCTGTTTAGCGGGGGGGGGGGGGGGGGGGTCTGGGGATGTGTGGTTGTAGTAGTGAGTATCGTTTCGTTCAGGTAGAAGTTATGAGGTAAGATAAGTTTAGTTCTGGTACCATATACGATTAGCTCCGTAATGTCGGTTAGTCAGTTGAACTGTGGCAACGCTAGAGTGGTAGGATCCGCTCCCCAGAACGGTTTCGTTTAGGAGATACCGGGCGTTAGTAATTAAATTTAAAAATACTTTTTTGTTGATGTTTTAAAGAAATTTGGCATAGGCAAACAGGTGGTTAGAAGACAACTTTTGCAACGAAAGTGAATACAATTTGTAGACAGTGGCGTTTGTTATAAAGATATTGATGAATTTTTACAATAATAATTGTAATATTTTGCAGTATGCACGCCACTGATGGCTACAGGTTTTAATTACTTTTACTGCAAAAGATATGTGCTTAAAATTTTGTTATTTATTAATGATTGTTGTCTTTAATAATAATAATAATAATAATAATCTTTATTTCGAAATTATGTACAGGTACATAAAAAGAAATAACGTCAACATACATGATCATACACGATCAACTATAAATATAACTATGATCCAGGAATTCGTTAAGAGTGTAAGGTTCTACATTCAAAAGAAATTTATGTAAGAACCAAATTTTTTTGTAATATATTATTTCGGCACAACACTCCCCAACGCCCGTAATAAGCGTTTCTAAGAACCGAAATTTAAGCAGAACCCGATTTCTCGAGGGTTTTGTTATTTTAACTGGTAATAAATATGTCAAGTGACCATGTAGGCACTTATGATTTCTACCCTCGTCCTGGGAATTTAGCCTGGATCGATTAGTCTTTTTGGCTTTGCTTTAAGGAAATATTTAGAGTCGGTTATTAGTGTCACGCTTGTTAAACTGTGTGGTTGTGGTGTTGTTTTGTGCCCGAGTTCTGTTGAATATGTGAGTTTTCTCACTGAGTTAACCTTGTTTTATCACGGTTATTCTAACTTTCTTTTATTTAATTAAATACCTCAATCCACTCATATTAATTGATGAATATTTCTGAATAATTAAAAGTCAGGCATCATGTTAAATTCTATTTGTTGAAGATGTGAGTTTTCTCACTGAGTTAACCTTGTTTTATCATGGTTATTCTATTTTTCTTTTATTTAATGAAATATCTCAATCAACTCATATTAATTGATGAATATTTCTCAATAATTAAAAGTTAGGCATCATGTTAATTTCTATTCTACCGCTTATCTTTGTTTTGGTGCTTGGTATGTTTTTTTTAGCGTACGATTGGTCGTATTCCTGGCGATTAAGGTACGAATGGTCGTATCGTTGGTGTAGGACGTCGGTCCTTAGAGATGTTTGACACATTTCCTATTAATTGCTGTTCATTGATAAGGGCTGAAAGAATTTACCATGGCCTTTTGCACTGTGTGTGCGTTTTTGGCGATTATGGCACGAATAGTCGTGACTGGGGGTTTCGAACTGAACACTCAGATCTTGAAGTTGGCTTTTGGTTATTTGATAGATAATAATTTAGCCCCTTCTTGTGATGAGTTGAAGTTGGCCTGCCGCCGTGGGGACGCCCGATTGTTTTTTTGTATTGTACCAGTACTCAAAACTTGTGCTTCCGGTACCATTGGTCGTACTTGTGTTGATGTGGTAGCATCCAGCCACTTGATAGGGATTAAAGGATTGTTTATCACATCTTCGCGGCATTGCAGGGTGCGATTAGTCGCATCAGTGGTTATGAATAGCAATCCGGCCTCATGGAGAGGATATAAATTTATTAAGAATAAATAGAGGATTGTCTATTGCATTTTCACAGATAGGCGTTTAGGGCATAGTGGTCTGTGCCCGTAGTATAGATCTTTTCGATGCCAGGGTATAGTGGTCTGTGTCCGCAGTATATTTCTTTCGATGCAATACCTTTTCAATAATTGAGTTTCAACATATTTTCTCAGTTAGGTTTTAATGGAGTATTTTGATTGAAATTTGTTTAATCAAAGTTTATAAAATGAGCTTGACACAGTTTCTTAATTGAGCGTAACTTTAATAGCTTAATAATTCATATAGAATCAACTAGTGTTGAACATGGTAACTCAACACCCTTTTACTTTTATTTCAGATGCGTTTCACCTGGCTTGCGGTTCTGGTCCTGCACAATACTCGGTTCGTCGTGTCTTTTATTTTATTTTGTTCTTTCTTTTTTTTTGTATTGTCTTTTTATTTTTATTACTTATTAACGTTATTGGCTTCTAAATCTTTAATTGAAATATTACCAAATAAATCATATAGAAGCAAAGACCGCCTCCACAATCTTAATGACTAAAATTCCTGACATTTTCCATTTTAACCCGACTTTAAAATTCGGGTTTTACAAATATTTTTCAGAAGCGAAATACGCTACAGAATTTTTCAGAAGTATGATGCTACATTTATAAAGTTGGTTCTTAAACTGCTTCAGGTGATCTATGATCTTAATTTTAGTTGGCAAATTGTTATACAATTTTATGCAGCTGTAATATGCACCGTTTTCATAAAGAGCCAATCTATGTTTTAGCAATATGTAATTATCTGTTCTTGAAGAGCGTATATTTGTTGGGGCATGTTGCTTGGCATGACGTTTGGCAACAATTGCAAAACGCAAACAGGGTAAGTCGTACTTTTTCCTATCCATTCCCTTCCCGTACTTACTGTCATATTGCCTAAATATCATAATTATCATAAAATTCATTAAACTACCTTACAGTGAACCATCTCATAATATCATCTATAATTTCATTTATTCATTTTAAATTTGTTCTAAATTAAATTTTACTCTATCGTAATGCCGTCATCACAAGTAGGCTCGTCTACAAATAATAACGAAAACCAAAATGCTAATCTTAATCCTAACGGTGGGAACACTTCTGCTGAAATCCTATACAAATTATCTTTTTTATGCTCTTTAATAGCCAAACCTTTCGATGGAAATCGAACAGAATTACATGAATTTATATGAAATGCATTTCGATTAGCCAACGCGCAACAGGGTAAAGCTTTAATTGCGTAAGTCATCTCTAAAATTACTGGCAGTGCCAAAGCCCAATTAAGGGATAAATTAATCACTGATTGGCCGCAATTGAAGTCACTTCTTCTAAGATTATATTCTGATAAAAAACACTATACGCAATTAATGGAAGAACTCAATACTATCAAATAAAATAATGGTGAGCCGGTTCAATCTTTTTATAACAGAATTGATAAACTTTGCACTAGGGTTTTAAATTCTCTTACCTGTCAAGATGAGGCAGAACGATTAGGCAGAGTCGAAACTATAAATAAACTCTCTTTACAAAGATTTATTCTTCACAGCCTACCGGATATTTCTCGCTTTTTAAGAAGTAAAGAACCAAAATCTCTTTCCGACGCTTTCAATGCCGCTTCAGAAGAAGAACGTGCCCTCCAAATTTCAAGGTCTAACTTTTCCAATAATCACAACAAACTTTGTTCCTTTTGTAAAGTAGAAAGCCATAACACACGAGAATGTTTTAAGAAATCACAGATTACTCGAACTAAAGAAATAAATTTAAATTTACCTCAAAGCAATTCACAAAAATTTTGCAACTACTGGAAAAAACCCGGTCATTTAATTGCAGAATGTTTTAAAAGGCAACGGAATAATCAAAGATCGTCAAATACGAATAAAACTAACAGTACTTCTACTACCAATAATAATCAAAATGCTAACATTCATTTAAACGAAGAAATGTCCGGGAACAACGTCGTTTCCACGGATTGGGAATAAACCAAATCGGCGAATCAAAAAAATCATTTTTTAATATCAAAATCGACAGACAGATATTGCAAGTTTTGATGGTTGCTATCCGGTTCCTAAATCTAATATTTCGGGTCACAGTAACTCTTGCCGTAGACCACAAAACTTATCTGAAAATTATTCCTCATTATCTAACAATCCGATGTCGAATGGCCAACGTTTTGATGGTTGTTATCCGGTTCCTAAATGTAATATTTCGGGTCATAGTAACCCTTGCCGTAGACCACAAAACACATTGGTAAGTCATGAAACCAAAGAATATAAGATATTCCTAAACGATACAACTAAAAATCCTTATCTTGAGTGTAAATTCCAAGATAAAAATTTCAGATTTTTAATCGATACTGGAGCATCAGTGTCTTTGCTAAAGTATCAGCAAAAGTTAAATATCTCTAATATTAAATTAAATTCCACTGATAAAATAATTTTAACAGGACTAAGCGCGAACTCTCCAGTAAAGACAGCTGGAAGTTGTACCCTTAATTTAGAAGTAAACAATTGTGACATACCTGTAAAATTCCATGTAGTGAAAGAAAATCACAATCTACCACATGATGGTATCCTAGGCAACGATTTCCTCTCTTCGCAAGGCGCTACAATTAATTTAAATCAATCTGAACTGTACCTTAAAAGTATAGAAACTCCCATACAGATCGTTTGCGGCTCAACAGATCCCAATCAGCCGTTTTTCCTAGAACCTAGGTCAGAAACAATTATTCAGGTCGATATTCTTAACCCAAATCTCGATGAAGGGATTTGCCCCGAGATAAAAATTGCAGATGGCGTTTTTTTGGCGAAATCTATTGTAAATGTCACTAACGTAAAAGCCGTTACTACTATTTTAAATACTCAGAATCGAAAACTAAGAGTCAATCAAATACAGCTTTCGCTAGAACCATTAGACATGAATAACTCACGAGTGTTTTATAACGACAATAACGAAGAGACCGTTTTAAAACCTCATAATAGACTTAAAATCCTACACGACAATTTACGCTTAACTCATTTAAATCCCGAAGAAAAAGATTCTATATTAAAATTATGTGACGAATACAATGACATTTTTCACTTACCAAACGACAAACTAACTTGTACAAATCTTTTGAAACACGAAATTAAATTAAACGATGACAAACCAATTCCTTCAAAAATCTATCGGTTTCCTGAAGCCCACAAACAGGAGCTAAACAAACAAATTGACAAAATGCTAAAGCTAGGGATCATCAGGAATTCGGTATCCCCTTACAACAGTCCCCTTTGGATTGTCCCCAAGAAAAAAGATGCCTCTGGAGAACAAAAATGGCGAATCGTTGTAGATTTTCGTAAACTCAATAACGTAACAATCGGCGACGCATTTCCCTTACCTAATATCGAGGAAATTCTTGATCAATTAGGTCACTCAAAGTATTTCACCACGCTAGTCTTAGCGTCAGGCTTTCACCAAATTCAAATGAAAGAAGAAGATATATGCAATACCGCTTTTTCTACCCCAGCCGGACATTACGAGTTTTTGCGAATGCCTTTTGGGTTGAAAATTGCCCCTGCAACCTTTCAAAGACTAATGACCATAGCGCTCTCTGGTCTTCAAGGACTACAATGTTTTATGTACCTCGATGATGTGGTAATTTTTGCCAGCTCATTGGACGAACATTCTGAAAAACTTCGCAACATCTTTGATCGTTTGAGATCCAATCACCTCCTTCTTCAGCCCGATAAGTGCGAATTTATGCACAAGGAAGTAGCCCTCTAGGTCACATTATAAGTGACAAAGGTATATTGCCTAATCCCGAAAAGGTCATAGCAATAAAAAATTACCCTACCCCTCAAAACGTAAAACAAATTAAACAATTTCATGGATTAGTAGGGTATTACCGTCGTTTCATTAAAGATTTCTCCGTGTTTGCCAAACCGCTTACCAGCCTCTTGAAAAAGGAAGTACCTTTTCTTTGGTCTGAGAAGCAAGAAAAATCTCTGCAGTATTTTAAAGACATTTTAACAACAGATCCAATTCTTCAATACCCGGATTTCTCTAGAGAATTTCTGTTGACCACTGATGCATCTAACTATGCAATAGGAGCCATACTTTCACAAGGTGAAATTGGAAAAGATCTTCCCATTGCTTATGCCTCTAGGACATTAAATAAGGCCGAATGCAATTACTCCACGATAGAAAGAGAACTATTGGCAATAGTTTGGGCCGTCCAACACTTCCGCCCATATCTTTATGGTAGGAAATTCATAATCTTAACTAACCATCGCCCTTTGACTTGGCTTTTCAATGCAAGGATCCCGGGGGGAAATAGCTGTTTAGTTCGATGGAGGTTAAAACTCGAAGAATATTCCTACGAAATCAGATACAAACCTGCTCGCGTTAATTCTAATGTATCGCGAAACCCTGTATTGTTTAGTAAAACATCCTATGAGGAACGCTACAGCGAATTTATAAAATACCATTATGAAAATCAACAAATTCCAAATATTGAAATAATAAAAGAAAATCTATTTTCAAAATTCCCGAATGCATTATTATATTCTAAAGATTTAGACGAATCAAATTGCTATTCTGAAAATCTTTCCGCGACTTATGACCTTTCAAAACTTAACCTAGGCGACAAAAATCAATACGATTCTATCATGCTAAAATCTGCAGAAAAAACGTCATTCTTGTTGATTTCAAAAATAAATCATTTCGACAAACTTTCTTATAACGATATATTTTACTCCTTGCAGAACTTAAGATCTTCTATGAAACAATGCAAGTTTACACAAGTCTATTTAAAAAACCCTATTGAGGAAAACCCACATTTGAAGCAAGATATCGTTAATGAAATGATAGAATTCCTGTTCGCAAAAACCAAAATTAAGATTGTTCTCGTAGGAAAGCGTTTTTCTCCCAAAACTCGAGAAGAAATTAAAACAATTTTTAAGGAAAATCGTGAATCTTCAATAGCCGGACATGCAGGATTTCTGAGAACTTATAAACGAATTAAAGAAAATTATAAATGGATGAATATGAAAAGTGATATAAAGCATCTTCTTAAATGTTGTCAGTCTTGTCAAACTAAAAAAACATCCGAATAAAACTGCACGTGCACCTATGGAAATTACCACAACCAGTGAACGCCCCTTTCAAAGATTAGCAATAGATGTAGTAGGTTCTTTAGATTTGACTGAAAATGGTAATAAATTTATTATTACAATGCAAGACGATTTGACAAAATATTCATACGCCGTCTCTGTTCCTAATCATGAAGCAAAAACCATCGCTAATGAACTCCTAAGATTTATTACTATATTCGGCATCCCCGAATGCATTCTGTCGGACCAAGGCACCGATTTCACTTCTAATCTATTAAAGGGGACTAAATAAGCTGTTCAAAATAAAACACGTTCTTTCTAGCCCTTACCATCCTCAAACAAATGGCGCTTTAGAACGATCACATCTTACCTTAAAAGAATATCTTAAACATTACATCCACAAAAATCATACAGATTGGGACGAATACGTTCCTCTAGCCATGTTTACGTATAATACTCATTTTCACAAATCTACAAACTTACGAATTATTATTCGGACACAAGGCAACCATTCCTAATACAATAAACTCAAAGCCAGAATTCAAATACACTGATGAGGATTACTACTCTAACCTAAAATTAAAACTCCAAAGATCTTTTGAAATCGCAAGAGAAAATATGATTAAATCTAAGGAACATTCTAAGATCAATTACGATAAAACGATCCATGTTAAAGAATACAAAGTAGGAGATAAAGTTTTAATATTGAATAAAAACCTTAAACCAAGAATTAGTAAAAAGCTTCAACCTAATTATAAAGGACCATATAAGATAATTAGAGTTTTCCCGAATCAAACTGTAAAAGTTCAAATTAAAAAGAATAAAACTGCAGTTTATCATCATAACTTATTGAAACCATTCTTTTCAGATGGTGTCAACGAGAACCCTTAGTACGACACCCGTGGTTCTCCTGCTCTCTCTCTCCTTTCTTTTCGCTACTTCCGTATTCTCTACCGAACGGCCATATCATATCGAAGAAATAAATTCTAAGGCAGGTATTTTCTTTCATCACCTAGGACAAGCCAAGATATCTCATGATCACTTTACTTTATTATCTTTTACAAATATTAGCATTTATGAATTAAAGTTAAAATTAATTCATTCCACGTTTCAAAGGGCAGAACCTTTATGCAAAATGCGAACGAAAAATGTAAAATACATCCTTTCGCGAAGAATTTATGTGCAAAGAACGTTTAGAGTTGTTACAGAACCAAATCAATGTTTTGAACGAAAAATTCGATTCACTGTCACATTTAACAAATCACAAAATTATTGAATTGAACAATGAAGGATTTAAAAGAGGTTTATTTGACGGAGTCTCATACGCATTTAAGTGGCTTTTTGGGACCCCTGATGCCGACGATGCAAAATATTATAATGAAGCTATTGACTCAATTGGTCAGCAAAAATGCAAGTTCTAATGAAACATCAAATTCATATTATGTCGGACGCGATATCAAACTACAACAAAACTGCTCAAGCTCTATATTTAAATGAACAAAAAATAAATGAGAATTTTGCAACATTCAATAAGTTTGCAGAAGATATTACCACAAAAATAAATTCTCTTACATTTGCGCAAACTCGAATTGATCACCTAAATTTATTGTTTCATCTAGCAGATCAACTTAATGAAGAATTAGATGTAATAATATCTTCAATCTTGTTTTCCAAACAGAACGTACTACACCCTTCTGTAGTTACACCAAGACTTCTGTATAAAGAAATCCTTAAGGTCAAAACTAATACAAATTTCGAATTTCCTATAAATAGCGATAATATAGATAATATTCACAAATATTTAGAAATTTGCCAACTCTCAGTTGTTTATGCAAACAAAAATCTAATATATGTAATTAAAATACCGTTAGTTGGAAAGGAACTTTATCAATTATACAATCTCATACCCTTGCCCATAAGGTCCTCGAATTCTAAGTCCGTATATTCTTTCATAAATCCTACTTTTCCTTACCTATTACTAAGTACGACACGTACCTTTTATGGAGAACTAAAAGACCTATCGACGTGTAAATGGTCACCGCCATCCGATTACATCTGCCCCCACACTACGACCCACCTAGTCAAGGAAAGGCCCACCTGTGAGACAGACCTGAAAGTTCGCCTACCATTAGAAGTTCCGAAGAGTTGCAATACAAAAACTATCAAGTCCGAGATGGAAATATGGCATCCACTATCTGCTAACCAGTGGCTGTACATCCTCACTCAACCTATGAGTGGAACCATTAACTGCGATGATCCCAATATTAAAGTGACTGATCTCACTTTACAACACACAGGGATTTTCACTTTAAGGCCTAAATGTAAATGCTACACCTTATCTACATTATTGGTGGCAACCTCCAATGCTTCTGCAAATTATTCCAATTTCGTTCCTTCCGTAAACATCATAGACGATAACTGCTGCCAAAAAGAACAAGAATTTTTCCAGACAGAGGAAATGGACCCTATTAGATTGAACACCTTGAATTTGAATGAACTTCGTCACACGCAACACAAATTAGCACAGTTTGACGAGGAACTTCAGCGAAATCTAAATAAACCATTTATTGGCCAACATTCGAAATGGTACAATGTATTGTTGGGCATTGTGGTGATGACAATTACTGCCTTATTAGTATGCTGCGGATGTTGTCGTTATTGCCGTTGGAGACCCTTCCAGTGGCTCAAGAGATTTTTCGGTCCTGACAGTTGTCAATACCTCGTCTGTATAAACAGTCACAACTCGATAAGCCACAACGACATGAGTTCTTATGTCCCTCGTCGAAGTCTTAGGAGTTTAACGAACGTCACACCTGAAGCTCTAGACCTAGAAGAAGCGATGCCTTTACGCGACATTGAACCAGTTTATGCCGAAGTGACCAGTTCCCGAAAACCGGAGAAAGAAAAGAAACTTTTCAAAATCTAGTGTGTGAACTATTCATGTTCGGTGATCAGTGGAAATTAATAATTTCGCATAACTTTATATTTTCATTCTTGTGTTTTTTTATATACCTATTTTTATTTTCGTCTTTATTTTAACTTATTTACAAAATGAAATGCTAATTAACCATTTAATTTTTGTTTACTAGGTATATTCTTTACTTAAAGGATAGTTAAATTTACGCTCCGTGTGTTTTTGCAAGTGTCCCAACATACCGCTTATCGTCGTTTTGGTGCTTGGTATGTTTTTTTTTAGCAATACGTGGTCGTATTGCTGCAATGCGTGGTCGCATTGCTGGCGATTAAGGTGCGTGGTCGTACCGTTTTTATTTTTGTACCAGTACTCAAAACTTGTGCCTCTGGTACGTGGTCGTACTTGTGTTTATGTGGTAGCATCCAGTCACTTGATAGGGATTAAAGGATTGTTTATCACATCTTCGGGGCATTGCAGGGTGCGCATAGTCGCATCAGTGGTTATGAATAGCAATCCGGCCTCATGAAGAGGATATAAATTTATTAAGAATAAATAGAGGATTGTCTATTGGATTTTCACAGATAGGCGTTTAGGGCATAGTGGTCTGTGTCCGTAGTATAGATCTTTTCGATGCAATTCGTTGGATATAACTGGATAAATTTTGATTGAAATTTGTTTAATCAAGGCTTATAAAATGAGCTTGTCACAGTTTCTTAATTGAGCTTAACTTTAATAGCTTAATAATTCATATAGAATCAACTAGTGTTGAACAGGGTAACTCAACACCTTTTTACTTCTCTTTCAGATGCGTTTCACCTGGCTTGCGGTCCTGGTCCTGCACAATACACGGTTCGTCATGTCTTTTATTTTATTTTGTTTTTTCCTTTTTTTTCCTTCTTTCTTTTTATTTTTTTTTATTAAGTATTAATTTTATTGGCTTTAATAAATCATATAGAAACCCGCTTCCACAATCTTAATAGTTGAAATTCCTGACATTTTCTATTTTAACCCGACTTTAAAATTTGGGTTTTACCAATATTTTTCAGAAGCGAGTTACGCTACAGAATTTTTCAGAAGTATGATGCTACAAAATTTTTCAGAAGTGGGAAGGAAGCACACCCTTTTCTATACATGTTTTTTTTTTGGGATAGAAGCTTCCCCTTTTTCTATAGATTTTTTTTTGGGATAGAAGTCTCCCCTTTTTATAGATTTCTTTTTGTGAGAAAATTTAATTGTTTTCTCATATAAAACAAATAAATAAATGAACAAATATGAACTTCAAGCAAGCCAAAAAAAAAAAAAAACTTAGTCCGAGAGCAGGTCAGACCAAAACTGCTAGTCCAGGAGGATTGTACCATCGCTTAATAATTTTATTAATTTTCTTTTTTTTTCTATTGGCAAATCAGTCGACTTTCCTAACATAAAATGAGTTCACAACGTCGTACGGGCTGCTTCGGACGAGGATGGTCCTCTTAGAAATCGTGCTCGTAGTTCCTCTCGTACTTCAACCGATGAGTCTGCAGATCGATTTACAGCCGTGATGACTAGCTTCTTAAAACAAAATACTCAAACACCCAGCGTTCCGACCATGAAAGGCGATGTAATTCCCGAATTTGATCCCGAAGACAAAAAGCTTTCAGTTGAAGATTGGTGTAAAAAGGTCGAAGAGTTGCGTGACATATTTAAATGGACTGAAGAAGCCACTATATACTTTGCAATGACAAAACTACGTGGATTAGCCGAAACATGGAATAAAAGTCAACCCACTCTCAAGCTGACATGGAGTGAGTGGAGAGAGAAACTAACTCTAGGGTTTCCTTCATCTCGAGATTTTTGCACTGAACTCGAAGATATGTTAAAGCGGAAAAAGCGCGTTGACGAAAGCTATACCAGGTATTATTACGAAAAGTCGGCAATGTTGAACAAATGCGAAATATTTGGTACCAAAGCCGTTTCCTGCATCATAGGTGGAATCTACGATGTGATTGTAAAAAAGCTGCTACTTCTGGAAATCATCAGACGCCCGAGTCGCTTTATGCATATCTCAGCAGCATAGAAAGTGTGACAGCACACCCAAAACCTACTTCATCGTCAGGATCTTCCCGAAACCAGAAATCATATCGTACACATCATCCGTCTGGCCAATCTTCAAGTAACTTGAAATGTTATAAATGCAAACAAACAGGACACGTTGCCTCTTATTGTCGAGTACCAAGAAAAGAAGAAAATCAACCTCCCAGAACAAATTACACCTTTTGCCATAAAACAAAAACCAGAAACCAAAAAAAGAAGATCGCAAAAATCCAGTAATCAGAACATATGACTATTGGAAGACCTTCCTAATTCTAAGTTTTTTAAACATATTACTATCAACGATATACCCTCAGTAGCATATATAGATTTAGGTAGTTCTTGTAGTGTCATACGTTTAGATGAAGCTCAAAACTTAAGTTTAGATATAAATAAAGAAGATATCACTACTTTACTTGGATACGGAAATGGAAGCATTGCTACAAATGGAACCGTCTCTTTTAAACTACAAATTGATGAGATTGAAGAAAATATTACTGCTCATGCAGTTCAAAACGTAGTACAAGAATCCCCGGTTTTGATAGGAAGGAATTTCACAGAACTACAGAATATCTTGATGGTTAAAGACGTCACTAAAGTTTTTCAGAAACCTACCTCAAAATTCATCTGAACACAAACGTGACCTAGTAAATCATAAAATTGTACTTCGAATATCAGAGTCAATCACGGTGTTTTCAGATAAGTTGGGACGATGGCGAAGAACACTGTATTCCACGCACATTAATTACCGTTCAACCTGGTCATACACCTGTTGTACCTTGCATTAATTTGTCCGACAAAAATATTATATTTAAGAAAGGGACCATATTTGCAAGAGCAGTACCATGTCAAGCAGAAGAACCACCTACCGAAAGAGTGATGAAGCTAAACCAGATAACCTTACCGCCGTTACCTTTAGGCGAAATTTCGATAGGACCCGTAGAGGAAGACGAAATACAGCAACTAGTAAATCTCCTTAATGAGTTTAGAGATTGTTTTTCCTTGAGTACAGATGAATTAGGCTGTGCGAAGTCAGCAGAAATGACCATTAAGTTCCATGACAATAAACCATTTTCCTATAGACCATATAGGATGGCAAGGACCGAACAAGATACAGTCAGAGGCGCATAGTCGAAGAACTATTAGTGAATGGCGTTATAAGAAAATCTGACTCTGAATATTCATCTCCTGTACTGTTGGTTGGAAAGAAAAGTGGAGAACAACGCTTATGTGTGGATTATCGCAAACTAAACTCATTAACTGTCAAGGAACCTTACCCTCTACCGCGAATCGATGATCAAATAGACAAGTTGCAAGGAGGTAACTATTTTATCAGTTTAGACCTTCGATCTGGATATCATCAGGTCCCAATAGAAAAGGCTTCCAAACGCTACACTGCCTTTGTTACCCCAGAAGGACACTATGAATACAATAGAATACCTTTTGGACTAACAAATTCGCCTAGAGTATTTCAAAGGCTGATGATTAAAATACTTAAGCCCCTTAGGGAAAATTAGATGATGTCTTGCTCTTTGGAAGTACCGTCAACGATGCTTTAAAGGCTTAGCGTGAGGCACTAGTAATATTTAGTGAAGAAGGATTAACTCTCAATCTATCAAAATGTTCTTTCCTCAAGCCTTCCGTCACGTATCTTGGATTTGAAATTGAACGAGGAAAAATCAGTCCAGGAAATGATAAAATCAAAGCTGTGGAGAACTTTCCACTACCCAAAACAGTCCACAAGATTCGACAGTTTTTGGGGCTGACTGGTTACTTCAGGCATTTCGTAAAGAATTATGCCATGATAGCGAAGCAGTTAACAACTTTAATGAAAAAGGAACAACGTGGACTTGGGGCGAAAAGGAAGACACTGCCTTCAGGACTCTTCAGCAGATGTTAGTGTCAAAACCAATTCTAAGTCTATTTGACCTGAATGCGACCACGGAGCTACACACAGATGCTAGTCAATTAGGATTGGGAGGTATCCTATTGCAGCGGCAGCAAGATGAACGACTTCATCCCGTGGCTTACTATAGTAGACAAACAAGCGATGCTGAACAGAAATACCGTTCTTTCGAATTGGAAACTCTAGCCGTTGTGGAGAGTTTAAGGAAGTTCAGAAGTTATTTGTTGGGTATTCAGTTTACAGTAGTAACGGACTGTAACTCGTTGAAGACAACAAATAATAAAAAACATTTGATTCCTCGAATAGCTCGATGGTGGTTAGAGTTACAAGAATTCAGGTTCGATGTCCAATATAGACCCGGTACGAGAATGAATCACGTGGATGCACTAAGCCGTAACCCACCTCCAGAAAAGCCATCTGAGTGTGAAGTTATATTACACATTGAGGAAGCCGATTGGGTTCTTTCAGGCCAGTTGACAGACGAAAAGATCAAAGAAATTCGTAACGTGTTATCAACTCAACCAACCACAGATTATCAAAAAGATATTTACAAGCACTACTGCCTACGAAATGGAAGAGTTTATCGCATTACAGCGCGAGGAATTTTATGGGTGGTTCCGCAAGGAATGAGGCAAAGAATCGTTAAAGCAGCACACGACGATTTTGGGCATTTTGGGGCTGAGAGGACACTTCAGCGTTTATGCGAGAACTACTGGTTTCCCAAATGCGCAAATACGTCGAAAAATACATATCCTGCTGCATCCCACGCCTGTATACAAAACGAAATTCTGGAAAACATGAAGGATTTCAACATCCAATTCTAAAAGGCAAACAACCTCTTGTTACCTTCCATGTGGATCACTTAGGACCTTTCCCAAAATCCAAAAGACAGAATTGTTATTTGATAGTAGGTATTGATGCATTTACAAAATTTACATTTTTACGAGCAGTAAAGTCAACAAAATCAAAATATGTAATAGACTATTTTAAAGATATTTTTACTACGTATGGAACACCGAGAAACTTAATAACGGACCAAGGCAGTTGTTTTACAATCAAAACACTTCAAATCATTTACCAAACAAAATGGGATCAAGCGCATTGTAAATGCCGTGGCAACCATCTCGAGCGAATGGACAGGTTGAACGATTAAACCGAACAATACTTGGTGCATTATTACCATCTGTTCCGGAAGAAGAATTATGGGACCAACAAGTTAGAGCAGTACAATTCGCAATAAACAATGTTCCAAACAAATACACAGGGAAGACACCGAGTCAACTTTTATTTGGATACGTGGCGGTAGTGACGCAATCCTTAAGGATGAGATCCAACAACTACCAGAAATGCTAGAAGACCTACTAACTATAAGGCAAAACGCTGCAGAGAAGATGTCCGCAACCCAATTAAAACAAAAAGAGTGTTATGATAAAAGACGGAAGAGACCTAAAGTATACAAAGAAGGAGATCTAGTGGTCATAAAGAAACAAATCCCTGCCACTGGAACAAGTCGTAAATTAGCTTCAATATACAGTGGCCCTATGCTAGTTAAGAAGGTGTTACCTAATGATCGACACGTTATAAAAGATCTTAATGACTCTCATCGAACGTTGAGAAGTACGAGGTACGAGAAGACCATAGCAGTAGACCAAATGAGACCTTGGCGTTCACCTGGAGGAGTTTCTGACGATACTGGAAGTGACATTGATGAGGATGAAGACGGAGTGGTTCTACCTTCCGATGACGACGAACAAGAGTGCTGATTTGATGTATCTCGAGACGAGCTACTTGCAGGATGGCCGACTGTAAGAACCATATTTTTTGTTGTAATATAATATTTCGGCACAACACTCCCCAACGCCCGTAATAAGCGTTTCTAAGAACAGAAGTTTAAACAGAACCCGATATCTCGAAGGTTTGTTATTTTAACTGGTAATAAATATGTCAAGTGACCATGTAGGCACTTATGATTTCTACCATCTTCCTGGGAATTTAGCCTGGATCGATGGCGTATTAGTCTTTTTGGCTTTTGCTTTAAAGAAATATTTAGACCAAGTTTAGGTTATTAATGTGACGCTTACGAAACTGTGCGGTTGTGGTGTATTTTGTGCCCGAGTTCTGTTGAATATGTGAGTTTTCTCACTGAGTTTGCCTTGTTTTTATCATGGTTGTTCTATTTATCTTCTACTTAATGAAATATCTCAGTCATCTTATATCAACTGATGAATATTTCTCAATAACTAAAAGTCAGGCATCATGTTAATTTCTATTCTACCGCTTATCGTTGTCTTGGTGCTTGGTATGTTTTTTTTAGCAATACGTGGTCGTATTGCTGCAATGCGTGGTCGCATTGCTGGCGATTAAGGTACGTGGTCGTACCGTTTTAATTTTTGTACCAGTACTCAAAACTTGTGCCTCTGGTACCTGGTCGTACTTGTGTTGATGTGGTAGCATCCAGCCACTTGATAGGGATTAAAGGATTGTTTATCACATCTTCGGGGCATTGCAGGGTGCGCATAGTCGCATCAGTGGTTGCGAATAGCAATCCGGCCTCATGGAGAGGATATAAATTTATTAAGAATAAATAGAGGATTGTCTATTGCATTTTCACAGATAGGCGTTTAGGGCATAGTGGTTTGTGTCCGTAGTATAGATCTTTTCGATGCAATTCGTTGGATATAACTGGATAAATTTTGATTGAAATTTGTTTAATCAAGGCTTATAAAATGAGCTTGTCACAGTTTCTTAACTGAGCTTAACTTTAATAGCTTAATAATTCATATAGAATCAACTAGTATTGAACAGGGTAACTCAACACCTTTTTACTTCTCTTTCAGATGCGTTTCACCTGGCTTGCGGTCCTGGTCCTGCACAATACACGGTTCGTCGTGTCTTTTATTTTATTTTGTACTTTCCTTTTTTTTTCCTTCTTTCTTTTTATTTTTTTTTATTAAGTATTAATGTTATTGGCTTTAATAAATCATATAGAAAACCGCCTCCACAATCTTAATAGTTGAAATTCCTGACATTTTCTATTTTAACCCGACTTTAAAATTTTAGTTTTACCAATATTTTTCAGAAGCGAGATACGCTGCAGAATTTTTCAGACGTATGATGCCACAAACATACGCTTAACAATTTTGTAACTAGGTTCTTTCCACGAAAGTGCATTATCCAGTACCATACCCAAGAACTTTCGGATTATGTCGTTTGGATTATGAACACATCAGAGTTGTTTAAATTGATTGCTAAGGGCACATCCAAATTACTTCTATTCGTATGAAAAATTACCACGTTTGTTTTCTTGTTGTTCAGAACAAGCTTGCTTTTTGCGAACCACTGACTTCCTTGTTGCAAAATTTTCTTTGATTCTTTGAAAACTGACGATATGGAAGTACTCGTTAGGAAAAGGCTGGTATCGTCTGCGTAGTTGGTAATTTGAAGTTTAATGTCACTTCCCAGAAGCTCAGTAATATCCTTAATGTAGATTAAGAATAGAAGTGGGCCCAGTATCCCTTGTGGAACACTAACTGAAATTTCTATAAAGTCCGAAAAAACCCTATTTTCAACCCTACCTGCTGAGTCCTACCCGTCAGATAAGACTTTAACCAATCATTTGCAATTCCTCTTATACCACAGTTGTTTAACTTAATAGTCAAGATATTATGATTTATTGTGTCATATGCTTTAGATAGGTCTAGAAATATTCCCATCGGTATTTCCTATTTTTCTAGAGACCATAATATTGACTCTATGAAACTGAAAATGGCCGTTTGGGTTGATCTTCCTCTTATAAAACCATGCTGAAATTCATTCAAGAGATTGTTTTTCTGCAGGAAATCAATAATCCTATTATACATTACCTTTTCAAATATTTTTGAGAAGCTAGTGAGAAAACTAATGGTCCGATAGTTTTGTAGGAGATGTTTGTCTCCACTTTTATGCATGGGTATAATAATTGCTTGTTTTAGTTGTTTTGGGAACTTTGCGTACTTAAGAGAATTATTGATTATATGGACAATCGGTTTGAAAATTGAAGTTATTATGCTTTTAAGTATGTTTGTGGATATACTATCGTGCTCAGTGCTATTCTTAGTTTTGAGATCATTGACAATAGTTAATATTTCTTTATCGTCGAATAGCTCCAGGGCAATGGTTTCTGGATTGGCAGTACTGATAATTGAGAAAGGGATATTCTCTAGGCTATTCACCAATTTTATAGGGGCGTCTACCGTAAATTTATTAAATGCGTTTGAGATTTCAATCTCTTTCTCTTTGTCTACCTCCAAATCACTTTTGTGTTTTTTTCCTATTATTTCAGTTACAATATTCCAGCATTTTTTTGATTTGTTATCAAATTTCTTGATTTTATTAGTAAAGGTACGGTTTTTTCGGTCTTTCAGTAGCGCTTCATATCGCTTTTTCTGATCACTGTATCTCATCTTAAATACGGCGCCCTGGTCCCTCAAAATGTACAAATCGTCTAATGTATTTTTACAATACCTCATGGTCATTTAACATATATTGGGCTTTGTTATAATTTCTCATCGGAACCTTTTTTATAGGAAAACATAGATTATAGATGTTTGATATTATTGCAGAAAAGTTATCCCACTGTTCATCCACTAGATCCCTTTCCAGTGCAAGAACATTCCCAAAGCCTTGCTCCGCCAGTAATTGCTTAAATTTAACTATATTGCTATCGTTTATTAATCTAGTTTCTACGTGAGATTTATTGGATTTCATTTGTATTGAAGATGTTATCTTTTGTGCAGTGTGGTCAGAAATATGATATTCTAATATGTCTATCTCTAACTCACTTTGTACATTTGTAATGATGTTGTCTATGCATTTGCTAGATTTGCCAGCTAATCTAGTTATTTTGTTGACTGAAAATTTGAAGTTGTGTGCACTTATTACAGACATAACGTCAAAAGTTTTGTTATTATCGGAAAGAAAGTCTATATTGAAGTCGCCCGCAAATAAACACATTTTGTTCTCTTGTATGCTTATACCTAACAAATGTTCAAGCTTTCGAATAAATAAACCATGGTCTGTACATACATACCAAAAAAATTTTTGTGTTTCCTATTTTAATTTAACAGGCACAACATTCCACGTGTCTTTCAACACTCAAACTATTTATGTCGACTCTAATAGTATGCGAAATAGAATCTCTGAGGAAGATCGCTGAACCACCATGCGCATTTTCTTGTTGCCTACAAAAACTAACTGCTAAATGGAATCCATCTATTTGGTAATTTAGTAGCTGAGTGACGGTTTTCCAATGTTCCGTGATGCTCGATATTTGGCAGGTTTTGTGTTCTTGAAGAATGAATTCCAACTTTTCAATAGGATTTCCAATTGACAGGACATTTTGGTGTATTAAACAAATTGGCGATGTTGCTAAGGTACATGCGGTATTCCTCCTGTTATTGCTTTTCCTTTCAGGTGGAATCTTCGTAATTTATATCATTCCTGTAGGATGTAAGCTTTCTTCTGGCAATTGTTCTGATTTCCCGCAGAATGCTTTCGATCATGTAGCTTCATTTTAGTACAATTGGGGCAGTTTAGATCGGCAATGCATTCAGTCCGGTTGTGTTTTCCTCCGCATTTGTGGCAACACTCTTCTTGATTGCAATATTTAGCGACATGACCGAATCCGCAACATTTAAAACACTGGGCTAGGTTTAGATGTTCTTGTACGTGTACTGTTAAAAGGTTGAATGACACTTTTTCTCTTTTCAGAAACCATTGTGTGATTTTCGGTTCTGCTTGCAGTATCCAATTATCTTTCGTTGGGTTTCGACATTTTCTATTGGCTACCTCACGGATTCTGTCCTTGACACTGTACCCCAATTCCTCTACGATGTCGTAATTGAGTCTCTCCAATTCTTCCAGGAATGCTTCCTCAGTAAAACTGCAATCTTCCACTCCAGTAAGCATGAACATGGGATGAGGTATGTCTGCTTCTGTTGCAGTTAGATGATTTATATCCGCTAAGACTGTAAATTGGTTTGTTGTTCTTTGTCAAAACTTTCGACTACAAGTGCACCGGTTTTTGTGTGTCGTATGTTTTTAAGCCCTTTTCCAATTTCTAGACCGCCAATTTCATTTTTAAGTTTGATAAAAGCTTCTCATGAATCTTTTATGTTATTATACCGTATAATAGTGTTGCGAACTCGGGGTTTAATAATTCCAGTGTAACGATTTAACACTAAAACACCATTTATTTACTCCACAAATACACACAGGTACAATTCGACTACTAAATAACTCACTGCTTAACACTTTATAGCCTTCTAATATCGTTCGGAACTTTAGCTTACTTATAGCTCGATTAAAATAAGATTACTCGTAACCGCGCGCGCTATTCTCCTTTTATACTCAATCCTAAAATTACAGAAAAACCTAGAAAGTTCTTGATAAGAATTCTTGAATAATCTCACATAAAAAAAGGCTGCCTTCTCGATAAACAGGACAATAAATTACTCGTGTCAGCCATGACGCAGCGCGGATAGTTCGCGAAGCTCCACCAACCACACGCGTTGCCCCGCCTCCGATGCGGCATCGCTTCGATTCGTAACAATAGTCTGATGCTTCTGCTTTGTAGTTGGTGTTGTCCAAGGAGGTTTTTCTTCTTGATATGGAGAATTCTCTGTTGTCGGTTCACTGTAATCTTTTTGCAGTACGATCTCTGCAAAAATTTTCTTGTATTGCGTTAACTCATCTTCATAATGAGTGGCTTCAACTTTTTTTTGTACTTGATGAGCCGTGTTGCTTTTCATGCTATCGTTATCCAATTTGCCCAGTTTGAATACTAAGAGAGTAAACTGCTGATGAATTTGCGAATTTGCTCTTCTAAGTTTAATTTGTTCTTCTTTAGAGATTATGAGCTCTGTTGTTCTATCTTTTTCTAATATTGCTGATATATCATCCATGAGAAGGAAGAATTTCTGTATCATCTGTTCCGAACAAAGTGATGAGCTTACGTCATTTCTCTCAGTTACTTCACTATGTTGAGCAGAAGCATGGTTTGCTGACGATGTTGTATTACGAGTGTATTCTGGGGTTTGTTGTTCACTTGCTTTTTTTGTGTTTATTGCAGAGGGACTCTCCTGAGATCTATGTCTTTTGTTATTTACCTTTTGTTGGTTGCCTGCAAATTGAGTGTCCAATGAATCATCCTTTCCTACGTATGTTGGCGATCTCGCGATGAGGGTTTTCGGTTGAAAATCGTCCTCATAGTGTAAATCTTGTTTATCATTACTGTATCAATCTAGTTGATACATAAGCCATTGCTGAATTAATTAAGTGTTCCGCAAACCGGCGCAACCACCTCTGACATCTGCGTACCTCTTGCAACAACCACACTGCAAAACCTCCGTGTTATTTTGAAAGCATCTGCAATAAAGACAGCGATCAAAATTGTTCTCTGAATGCTGTAACAATAGTCCAATCAACTCTTTCCTAAACAGGTCAGGATTGGTATATTTTTAACGAACCTAATTTCAATCTGGCGTTTCCGACAATACTCATTATAACTGATTTGGAAGCTCCTTTAGAAATCTTTCACCTGAAGACTGTCCCCACTTTATCTCAGAAGGTAAAAGGATGAATGATAGATTCGTGTAACAACACCTTAGGACACACAGTGCCTTTTGGTAAGAACAGTGTACTCACACCTATTTTCGTGAGAGGTAGTTTTACAAGTACTACCTTTTGAACACTTTACCAAGTTTTTCTTGGCGCAATGATGGATTTGTAAAAACAGAACGAACATTGAAAGCACATCTGTGGAAGCGAAAAGCCGGAGAGCGATGCTTCTTTTTATGTGAAGCACAAGATTAAATATTGTTTAATATGTCTGTAATAAAGAGCAATTATTATTGTAATTGGCGTTTTATTTTTATACAGGTTTTATCTCCACGAATTCTTATTGCAATGCATCGGCGCGGGCATAAGCGTCCAGATGATAAGCCAGAATTTGGGCGAACTTTATATTCGCATTTTTAACTGCTTATGTTTAAACTAGCATACGTTTCATTCGCCCTCATCTAATCCACTACAACATTTTTACATTAATAACAACTATAGTTGTATGCTTATTGAGAGGTTAATGAGTTTAGCTCAGCGGCTGTTCGTCCTAATGTTTGCAGGTTTGCGCAACCCCAAGATTTTGAGCTGCCAAATATTTCTTTTAACTTAATAATTAGTAGGTTTATATTTTTATATTAACAATAAAACAATAATACGCAATAACATTGTCAGTAGAGTTAGCCTGCAGAGCCACCTAATCCTCTTTTACGACGCGGCATCCACCGTCGATTCCAGTAAAAACGGGCTCGCGACCCACAATAGTGCAGATAGAGAACACAATGTTGTGTTTTCCGACTCGAATGCACACGACCCCTTCCTCTGCCTTACTGTGGTAACAACACAACAGAGAGACTACCGAGAATTAATTCTCTGCAGTAGTTTTGATGTTTTGTTTGTTTTTCGTTTTTTAATTAAATGGGCTGTCGCTTTATGTAAACGTTCTTTGATAAGAAAAACAATTTCGACGAAAAATAAATGCTCGTAGAAAGAAGACTTTTAATACAAGATCAGGTCCATGTAGAAAATTATTCGTATTTAGCGAAAAGTGGGCGTGGGACGTAAAAAAAAAGGTTTTTTTACGTGATTAAATTTTAATGTTTATGACAGAAATTTTTCTTTGTAATTTGATAACGCGTTATCGAATTTAAATTTTTTAGATATCATTGGATAGAGAATTTTATGCTCTTTCCAATGATGTATCATTAGATGGAGTATACCATTTTATACTTTAAAGTGAGTTTAGCTGGAGGCGGGGCGTGAGTATGAAAAATGTGTCACTTAAGTAATAAAGTTTCCCCCTTCATACCTAAACTGACGTGTTAAAAATATTAAAAACTAGATATAAGTCTATTATTTCTTTATTTTTAATTATAATCTTAGCTAATTGAAAATACATATTCTAGAAACTATATTGTTCATAAAAATCCTCAAAAACTAACCTGATGTAATAGAATTGACTTTATAATCATAGATAAATTCTTGAAATACTAATAACTCAATACTGCTGCAAAATCAGTGGACTTGGTCATCTTCTCTTATATAACGTCACCTTCAGGAAAATAGCGGTTGAATTAACTTTTCAAACTTTGTAATTAGATTGTAATGTTTGTCAACATCTCTTCTTTAATCGTAACACACTCTCCACCAATAATTGGATATTCAACGTTTCAAAAGCGGAAAAGTTATATTTTTCGACTTGGCTGACTCAAAAGATCGATTTTTGCTTATCTTCAACTGCAATTATATTGCTTGCGCCTTCCAACTTCATATTTCCGTTCATCATTCAGTGCATTTAGTTGGGGAAAAAATCTACCAAATAAGCAAGATTTTGAAATTTGTCTTGACAGAATAGATCCAGCAACTCATCGTTTTCATCAGTCAAGAATAATTTTACTTCATCTCTTAGTTAGCGTAACCTCGAAGGGAAAGCCAACGCACTTCGACAGTGAAATAGCATTTTCTTGTTCAGAGTTCATATGAAAACATAATTTTTTGAGGAGACGTGTGATAAGTGCTCTTCTTTTAATAAAGTTGACTACTTATAGCTGTTTTCGTCGTAACAGCTAAGCATTCCGGGAGGGTTTTGGCAGCCAATGCGTTACGATGATAAATGTAGTACGTCGTTATTGCAGATAGATTATTTTTTTATCAAAACTGCAAGACCAGAGCGGGAGCCGAGCATTACAGGAGCACCGTCCATACAAAACCTAGCAAGTTTTTGCCACATACGTCCATGCTGCTCCATATATTGACTTATTACATCCATAACGTCTGTAACTTGCGACGTAGTTTCCAGCTGTTGAGAAAATAGTAACTCCTCTTTAAACGTTTATGGACATGGATTACGTTTTATTTTGTTAATAATTTGTTTTTCAATGTCATTTGACATTTTTGAAGGCTTGACTTCACTATGTTGTTTGATAATGGAATGTCACGTATCTTCTTTCGAGCTTCGGGTCCTAGAAGTTCTTCGGAAGCTTTAAGCATGAAAGGTTTATTAGAAATTCGTGGCGTTTTTGATTTGGCAATGATTTCGCTGGTTCTAAGTTTATTTTTTTTTAAATTTATTATTTTGCCTTCGAAGAATTCTCGCGGACGGTAACAGTAATTTAGATATACAGTTTTTGAATGTTGTTCCAACTGAACCGGTTTTAAAGCATCATTGACAAGAACTGTTGCGCATATTACGCATTGAGGTCTAGTCAACACATATATCTTGAAGTAATGCCAAATTTAATATAATCGCCGTCATATTTTCGTTTCGGAGGATTTTTTTCTAAAAACCAAAGAAGTCAATCAAGACATTTGATTATTCGTCTGTCTTACTAACCTACCTACTTCCAATGCTTTTTAGCAAGCTTGGTGCAAGCGAAGGTAGTTCACAATTTGTATAAATGATATTTTCTGCTTTGAAATGATCAAAAATTATACTACAGCTACTCTATACGGCGCCAAATTGGGGGTTGAATTTACTCTACATATGTACCTTTGCTTACTTTCTAAGGAAGTTTGGTCGCTCAAGCTACACAGAAAACCGCTGTCGTTTACTACATAATTTCAAATCGATCCTTAACTTGACGCGGACGTACATCTACTTTTTAATTATTGTTAATTTCGCGGACCACTTTGGGGGTTTTTAGAGACCACCAGTGGTCCACGGACCACCGGATAAGAGCCACTGTTTTAAACCCACTTGATACTTTTGATGGTGATCTTCGTTGATGATCGTTCGTCCTTCCGGCGCAACATTCTCCAAGCCAGCCCAAACGCGACTCCTTGCTTCTAGTCGAAAAAACGTCCGTGCTAACTGTCTCTATCGTCAGTCAATTTTTCCCAATCGATTGCAACCTTCTTTTCCATTACGTCAATGTGCCGTTCGAAGTACCCACTTGTTGAAGAAATTTGCAAGGTATTGCTTTTAAATTTGGGTTAACTAGTGGTTGGTTAATAAACAGGTCGACCATTGTAGTAAATCTACACAAAGTCGATTTCCGGTTGCAATTTACAGCAAGTTCTCTTTAAAAACACTAATTAAGTTATTGAAGTCTGAAGCCTGGTGATGGTTGTAGAACCAGCTCCAGACAAAAAATGTTTTGTGGTTAATGGCAATTTTCTTTTTAAGAGGTGGTTTATTTTGTTAAGATGACACACATTAAAAAAAGGGAGATATTGGTGGATTTCTGAGAGTTGAAAGAACTAGGATTTTTCTTAAAAAAAAATAAAAGTAGAGCAGGGAAGTAAGAGTGAGAGCTTCTTGTCTGGAAGGTAAACGCTTTGGAGTTGATCAAGGTGACATGCTTGGGCTCCAATGAACACGTTCGGCTGAGCGTTAAAACGTCGCTGTGTCTGAATCCAGTTGAATCTAATATTAGAAATTATGACCAGTAGATAGAAGCTCTTTGAACCCAAAGCATAGTTGACCGAAGTGACCATATCTACACAAGTCACACAACAGCCTGCCTGCAGAGGTTGAACTAAATTGTCTATTTTGGAAAGACATTGGTTCGAACTTAAACTGGACAGAAAATTCTCAGAAAACTTCGAAAATATTAGAAGTAGGTAAGGAGTTTCTTAATTTTTATTTTTTTTTTAAGTTTGATGTGATTTATTCCTTATTATTCCTATTGAAAGGACTATCATATAATAGCTTGTTTTACGCTAATTACAGGGAGGTTACTAAGTCTTGTGTTATGAAGACAGAGAATTCATAGATGCTAGGTTGGAGACATTGGGGTGTGCACTAGCTAACATGTTTATTTGTTATGTTTGTGTGAAGAAATAACAATTACTACCTACAGACTTTACGCAGTTAGTTTAGTAGGGTTTTTCGAATTTTACCCAAGCAAATTAAGATTCCTGTCATCTTTTCATTTGTATTTAATATTTTATTAATTTGTGCTTGACTTCTAATGACGAAAGGAGATGAGATAAGAGAGAGTAAAGATGACAATACTACTAATATTAATCTGAGAGCGACCACAGAAGATCCTCTTCTGCTAACGGGGACAGATGCTTCAGGAGTTTCCGAAGTCCGGAGCATTAGAGCCTGGTTTGCAATTTTTGTCTTTTAGCTTCTTTGTGACATCCCCCCTTTTAGTTAAAACTGGCCCCCTGTTTTGAAACGCAATCGAACAAAATTTAATTCCTGAAGGTAGTTACCGATATGGTCTTTGTCTACCTTGTTGATATTTAAAAACATAACTAAACAGTTCAGGTTAGTAATCAAAAAGTTCGACGTCCTTAGCTACTTGACTGTAAAAAGCAGGGACTGCTGCAGATCTAGGAAATCTAATTCTTAATCGAGTTGAAGTAACCTAAAAGAAGAAAGAAATAATAAATAGCTATAGAAAAGTGTTATTTATCTCTAAGTGGAATGTAACTAGACGAATTCTACTTGAATTTGTTTGTCGAGTAAATAAATAATATTTTGATACAACTTTGTTGCACTGGACTTTCACGCTTTAAGGGTCAACGCATAAATGTTATACATAACATTGACCTCCTTACATTGTAAAGTATTATTTTATAATGCATGACGCTGGTTCATATCAAATTAACAACAAACCAGTATTTTTGCCTTCGATTCGCGCTATGGACTATCGAACATGTCTCATAGAGTCAAAACATACATATTGTTATTTTTGTAAATTTAGTTTAATCAATCCTTAAGGTTTGGAAAATTATACAAAACCCTAGCAGAGTGACTTTCCCGGAAGAGTCTGTTCCGTTTTTTTTTTTTTGATAATATTTTTGCTTAAAATCTCGGTTCTAGAGGTGATACTGAGGAGAATTACTTAGTCATGAACCATATTTTGCTTTATTTCAAATACAATATCTCTGATCACTAATTGAGGGACAGGTTGGAAATATCAAACTTTATCTGAAATAATTCGATTACCCATCTCTAATTTCTGAGTTTCTTTTGATGGGTTCACAAAATCAAAACATCATACTCTACATCATGATTGGCCATAAATATTGGTTAATATGTGTGACCTTACTAAATACAACCAGTTGGAAGGGCACTAACAATAATACTAAGTTTAGTACAAACTTTGACTATTTTGGTACATACAATAATTCCTGGCACAACCTCAGTTTCCTGTTTTTCGAAGGATTTGAAATCGGGTCGTTAGGCTTTTTTTGAAGGCGGATAGCTCTTGGCTGGCTTGCTGATTTATACCTTTCGCTCTGCGGATATAAAACATCAATTATTAGGATCAATCTTTAATTTCATTAGGTTTTATTACTTTTATTTAGTCCTCAGTGACTGATTTGTTTAATTGAAACAGATTTGTAAGATCCTAATAAAAGCATTCGACTCTGAAGTACTTACCATAGTCTATATATGACATGGTACACGCTCCATAAGGCCATACACCACCCTCAGGTATTTACCTATTCATTTCTTTCGAAAAGCTAAAATACAGTGTGCTTAAAGACATGCCTCTTTGATGTCCGTGATTCTCCAACCGTGAGAGAAGGATCTTTGTTTCAGGCCTTTTCTTTTTCTTTTTATCTTACAACCTTCTTGTATGCTATCAACCTGCAACATTTAAGATAAATGTATCACCTGCTGCGAGTGGACAAAGTTCCTACCTCTACTACCCTTCGGAACACCTCGACACTCAAGTGAACTCTACAAAAGGGAGCTACTGATCCAAGTGGACTGCCTCAACTATCTGCCCTCCTGCTCAGCTTCGAGGCAACTTCCAGGCAACCTTTTATATAGCCTACCTCAGCAATAAACAAAGATCAACGCGGAAATCACAGGTTTGTCCGTTCCTTATTGTACTAGGTACAGGTTCACCACACATAATTCTGCACTTCTATGACATATGCGTCACAAATCACTCACATTTTAACTGGTGTTCTCATTAACTTTGCCAATTAGTGTAAACCACACATACATATTGTTACGATTCGCAGCAACGCCGCATGGGAGGCGGGGCAACGCGTGTGGTTGGTGGAGCTTCGCAACCTATCCGCGCTGCGTCATGGCTGACACGACTGATTTATTGCTCGGTTTAATCTAGAAGGCAGTTGTTTACAACCTTTTTTTTTATGTGAGATTATTCAAGAATTCTTGTAAAGAAGTTTCTAGGTTTTTCTGTAATTTTAGGATTGTATATAAAAGGCGCATAGAGCGGCGGTTAATAGTAGTCTTATTTTAAGCGAGCTATAAGTAAGCTAAAGTTACGAAGCGATAATAGAAGGCTATAAAGTGTTAAGTAGTGAGTTATTTAGTATACGAATTGTACCTGTCTATATTTGTGGAATAAATAAATAGTGTTTTCGTGTTAAATCGTTACACTGGAATTATCGAACCCGAGTTCGCAACAATTGGTGTCAGAAGTGCGATTCCAGTGGGAATTTGAGGACTAATATTACTGAACTGTAAGTGAGTGCTTCATTGCCGGACAATACGTGTTTATGCCAGTGACCAGAAGCCAGCATCAAGCGATGGAGGATCAACTTGCCGCCCTGCTGTCCCTTATGCAACAACAGAGGGAAGAACAAGAGAAACGTTATAACGAACAGAAAGAAGAGCAGGAAAAACTTTATAAGGAACAAGAAAGACGTGATCAAGTACAGGAGCAACGTTATCAACACCAGAAGGAAGAGCAGGAAAGACGTTATCTAGAACAGAAGGAAGAGCAGGAAAGACGTTATAAGGAACAAAAAGAGGAACAAGAAAGGCGTGATCAACTACAAGAGCGACGTCATCTAGAACAAAAGGAAGAACAGAAACGGTTTAAAGAAGAATTAATGAACCATCTCGCAGCTAGGGAGCAACAATTGGAAGAAAGAATAATGCAATCCGTTAACGAATCCGTTAACGAATCCATTAACGGCGTCAACAAGGGACTCGAAGCTGTCAACCAGAGGGTTCTCGAGCTAGAAAAGAAATTCCGGTAACAACTTGAGGACGACAACGTGTCTACAGAGAGTTTTAGCACAGCCAACGCTAAAATTAAGCCTCCCGATTATGACGGTACTACTGCATGGGAAATTTAAAAAACTCAGTTTGAGGCAGCTGCAAAAGCTAATGGTTGGTCCGAGCCCCAGAAAGCTACATCATTAGTGGTAGCACTTCGTGGAAAAGCGGCTGAGTTACTCCAATCTGTGTCGGCAGCGGATCAAAGTAATTATGCGGCTTTAGTACACACTCTGCAACTACGATTTGGAAATGAGCACAAAGAAACCGTGTTCCAGGCCCAGCTGAGGATGAGACAGCAAAAGTCAGGTGAATCCTTACAAAAATTTGAGGCGGACATAGACAGACTCATTCACCTGGCATATCCATCGGCCCCTGAATCTTTTCAAATGCAATTTGCCGCCGAAAGGTTCATTGAGGGAGTTCGCGATAGTGACATGAGATACCACTTACGTCTAGTAAGGCCCAAGAATATCAGCGAGGCACTAGTTCGGGCCCTGGAATTCGAGGCGTCACGAGTGTCATCTAGTTCTTCTGCAAGTGTAAGAGTGGCAACTTGCGGTGACAAGAAGAATACGTCTATGGCTGAATCCATGGCCAGTTTACATAAAGCGTTGAAGGATATTGCAGTAAATGTGCGATGCAAGACCTGTTGGGAAGAACTCCTCGATCAACAGGCAATCGGGGCATAAAATGTTTTAACTGCGGTAAACTGGGTCACGTCAAGAGTAACTGCCGTAACAGGGCAAGGAGTCCGTCGCCGTTGTTTAGAAGACCGAGCGGCAACCAAGACCGCCCTAGAATTCAGGAAAGTACAATTCCTGTCAATATAAGGGGGCAATTGACCGAGGCCGTTAAGACCCCCAGGATCAGTCAAGTCAACCAATCAAGTCAAGTCATTAATTTGAGTGGCAAAAGTATTACAGAGGCCGGACGCATTAAAGGACAGAAGATCCAAACTGAACATCGACCAGGAAGGTCTCACGGAAATGTCGAAGCATTGTCTAGACGGCCATGTAAAGAAGATAGTCAGCATTGTCGGAGAATTCAGCAACGTGAGGGACATCCTTCTGTAAGGAGAACGTCGATAGAAAGAAACGATGGCTGGACAACACTGACACTTCGAGAAGAACAACTGAATGATCCAGATATTGGAACGATACTCATGGCAAATACTGATGACAAGAGACCAGAGTGGCAAGAAATTGCTGGTAAAAGTCCATAACTGAAGGCGCTATGGGCCCAGTGGCATTCTCTTAGAATAGAAAATGGATTACTGAAGAGAGCGTGGGAGAGTCCGGATGGCAAGTCCATACTCAGTCAGTTGGTTGTTCCTGGTAGCAGAAAATCGGACGTACTACAGGAAATGCACGACAGAACCAGTGGAGGTCATTTTGGGGTCAATAAAACCTTGGCCAAAATTAAAGAGTGGTTCTACTGGGTGAATTATCATGAAGACGTCGAATCTTGGTGCCGCAAGTGCGAAGTTTGTTGTGCCACAAAAGGACCTCGAATAAGATCACGCGGCCGAATGGTGCAGTACACTGTAGGTGCTCCATTCGAGAGGGTAGCAATTGATGTCGCGGGACCGTTTCCTCAGACTGAGTCGGGCAATAAATACATCTTGGTCGCCATGGATTACTTCACTAAATGGCCTGAAGCATACGCCCTGCCTAATCAAGAAGCAACGACTGTGGCAACGGTGCTAGTAAATGAAATGTTCTGCAGGTTTGGAGTCCCTCTCGAGCTTCATTCTGATCAGGGCCGAAATTTTGAATCGGCTGTTTTCCAGAAGGTCATGGAACTTCTCGGAATTCGCAAGACCAGGACAACTCCTTTGCATCCACAGTCGGATGGGAAGGTAGAGAGATTTAATCGGACCATGGAACATTACCTATCTAAAATGGTGGCAGATCATCAGCGTGATTGGGACCAACATCTACCTCTCACGTTGATGGCATATCGAGGCTCTACGCATGACGTCACTGGTTATACTCCGGCGAAAGTAATGTTCGGAAGGGAAATGAGGCTTCCTGCGGATTTGATGTATGGAACACCAGAAAAAGAGTCACTCAGCTCTGAGAATTTTGTGGAGGAGCTTAAGGAGAGGCTGAACAAGGTTCATGAACAAGTCAGGAATAAACTGCGGATATCCAGTGATCGAGCCAAAGCAAGATATGACTTACTAGCTAACTCCCGCGGCTTCCAGGATGGTGATTTGGTGTGGCTATACAATCCGAGGCGAAAGGTGGGGAAGTCGCCCAAACTTAGCCAAAATTGGGAAGGACCTTATACAATTATAAAGAAGATTAATGATGTGGTGTATAGGATCCAGCGGACCCCCAGGTCAAAGATGAAAGTCGTTCATTTGGATCGATTAGCACGATACCATGGAACTCTATCTGTTCGGGACGAACAGCCTTAGGAGGAGGGCAATGTTACGATTCGCAGCAACGCCGCATGGGAGGCGGGGCAACGCGTGTGGTTGGTGGAGCTTCGCAACCTATCCGCGCTGCGTCATGGCTGACACGAGTGATTTATTGCTCGGTTTAATCTAGAAGGCAGTTGTTTACAACCTTTTTTTTTATGTGAGATTATTCAAGAATTCTTGTAAAGAAGTTTCTAGGTTTTTCTGTAATTTACCTCGCATGGTACCAATTCCTTTGCGTAAACCTCTCAAAGAAGAGTTGGAAAGATTCCAAAAATTGGATATTATTGAACCGACTGATGAGTACACTGCTTGGGTAAGTCCAATAGTGGTAGTTAAAAAGGGTTCGGGTGTTCGACTTTGTGTTGACTATACTCATCTAAATAGGGCAGTTTTGCATTCATATTTCCCTATAGGGAAAGTGGAAACACATTATTTTTCTAAATTAGACACAACATTTGGGTTCTACCAGATCAAGTTGGATGAGGGTTCACAGCACTTAACTTGCTTCATTACTCCATTTGGTAGGTTTATTTTTAAAAGACTGCTATTTGGGATATCCTGTGCACCAGAGTATTTCTCAATATTACTAAATAAAATCTTATCGGGAATAGAGGGGGTAATCGGTCCCATTGATGACATTCTGATTCATGGAGGAACAGGAGGGTATAACTCTTAATAGGGATAAGTGCTATTTTGGCGTTACAGAACTTAAGTATTTAGGGCATGTGATATCTGGAAGGGGAGTTTTGGTTGATCCTGAAAGGATAATCACCATACAAAAGTTCCCTGAGCCCAAAAATAAAACTGAGGTAATGCAATTTTTGGGAATGGTTAACTTTAGTGCTAGGTTTTTGCCTCATAGATCTGAAATTTTAGAGCCACTAACAGCAGTATTGAAAAAGAGTGCCGCCTTTATTTGGGATGTAGCTCAAAAAAATTCTTTTAAGCAAATTATCGAACAACTACAACATAGTCCATGTTGGTGCTTCTTCCGGTATGTTGGTTGAAATAACACCACCGCTTTTGTTGTTTTTCTTCGATTTAAAGGACAGAACATACAGCTTTGCAAAATACACGGGTTTTTCACATCCTTTCATCAACCACCATTTTCTTTCGAGAGACAAAGTAAATAAGGCGGCGTTGCCGCTGTTAACAGAGTTACGCAATTACGTACTACAAACTAATAGGACACGAACAATTAAAAATTAGAAACTAAGATTTAACATAATCGCCCCCTTGAAAGGCTAAATTGGACTTTCAACATATCACTACCACATTTAATTAATTAATGGTCAAACGCAACAATTGGGACTATTCCATGGGCAATAAAGCTAGTTTCGTCACTGCTCTCCTCAAAACGCCGTTCCTGAACTTTACATCAACAACCCGTACGACGCCATCTTTGCCGGGGTAAACCTCACTGATACGTCCCAACGGCCAAGAACCTGATGTATGAGGACCAAATCGCCGACCTTCGCGCTTGGACCATTATGAAACTGCCATTTAGATCGCTGTTGAAGTTGATGAAAGTATTCCTTTCTCCAGCGGGCCCAAAAATGCTGACGCATAAGCTGAAGTTGCTGGTATCGTTTAACGTAGTTGACCTTGTCGCTTGTTCGGTCTTGCTCGGGAATAGCCGTTAACTCTTGCCCAATTAGGAAATGTGCTGGCGTGAGCGCACTTATGTCATTAGGATCGGATGACATAGGAATTAAAGGTCTCGAATGCAGGATTGGCTCGATTGAAACTGTTAATGTATAGAATTCCTCATAACTCAAATTGATACCAGTTAAAACCCGTTTCCAATGATGTTTACAGGATTTCACTGCTGCCTCATGAAGTCCGCCAAAATGAGGCGACTTTGCTGGTATGAAATGCCATTTTATATTTGAATGCGTCACATAATTTTGAATGTTATCAGAATTGAGCAGCCTTTACACTGAAATAAGTTCATTATTGCAGCCTACGAAATTGGTTGCATTATCACTATAAATATCTGAACATAAACCCCTTCTCGATACGAATCGCTGTAACAGGTTCAGAAAACCATCGCTAGTCAGATCAGTAATTAGCTCAATATGAACCGCTCGAGTAGCTTGGCATACAAAAATACAAATGCAGCCCTTCACTAGTTTATTCGACCGGCTTTTACCATCCTTCAAATCAAAAGGCCCAGTGTAATCCACTGCAACCGACAAAAACGGACGAGAAAACGTGACTCGGGATTGAGGCAACTCGTCCATCCTTGGACACATAGAAAATTGCGGATTAGCTCTGAAACAGGGTAAGCATTTTCTGATACATGACTTCACCACTCGCTTACTATTGAGCGGCCAATACCTTTGTCACAAAGTAAGACAAAAGACAACGTTCCATGTAATCCAGAATGAAGTGAACGCTTATGTTCGCGTTTAATGATTAATTTTGTAAAAACATGCCTTGTAGACAAAACAATTGGATGCTTAACATCAAAAGCGACATCAGACTTGTTCAATCTACCACCGAGCCTAATAATATTATCTTCATCGATGAAAGGTAATAACGATTTCAATTTACTTTTAGAAGACACGCGCTGTCCATCTTGGATCTCTTGATATTCTGCAAAAAATGTTTGCGACTGCACTACCCTTACTAGAACCATCTCGCTATGTTGAACTTCACTAGAACTCAGTTTGCCTACTGCTTTCAATTCTACAGATAACTTGCTGTTTTGTGCAAATTTTAAGCAGTAAGCTACTACACGTATTAGCTTGTTAACGCACGAAAACCTTTCAAATAACTCTTCATCTAAAATTTGACTAGCTAAAGTCACCTTTGGTGTGGGCTTCAGTTCAGGTGTGTCTGAGGACCGTGAAAAATTACGAGTAATGGAGTTCTTTGACCATTTTCTTGAATCAATCAAGAAATCAGGACCATGCAACCATAGAGATGACCCAATTAGAGCCTTTAAACCCATACCGCGAGAAATATCTGCTGGATTCTCCTTAGTTTATGATTCCTACTTTCGACTTTCATGAGACCTTGTATCTCAGCCACACGGTTGGCCACGAATGTTTTCCAAGTTCTTGGTTCACAAAACAGCCAAGACAAAACAATGGTGGAATCAGGCCACAGAAAAGTATCCTCCACCATGAAGTTTAAAGCCTTTATATATTTTGATAATAACTTTGCCAAAAGTAGAGCTCCCAAAAGTTTTAATCGGGGCAGTGAAAGAGATTTTAAAGGACTGATTCGGGACTTAGCGCACAATAAGTGACAATCGACATTGCCATCCATATCCGCAGATCGTACATATACACAAGCATAAGCCCTTTCACTCGCATCGGAAAAGCCGTGCATTTCTATTGACCTTGGACACTTTACACGGATATGACGTGGCATTTTCATCACACCTACTTGTGCTATTTCACTCTTTAACTCCATCCATTCTGAATAAAGGTAACTAGGAACACTCTCGTCCCAACCGATTCTCAACTGCCAGAGCTTTTGAATTATAAGTTTTGCTCGTATAGTCAATGGACGATACCCAGAGTATCAAACATTTTTGCTCCTCTTCGTGACATTAGGTTCATGAATGTTTGAAAGCTTTGTAGAACTATAGTGAAGATAGAACTTTATAGAACTTTGTAGAACTAAGTGAAATATGCCAACCAATTAAGGACATAATAAATATATCTTTAAAACAATGTATCTTCCCTACAGATTTAAAACCCTCCATTGTTACCCCAATTTACAAAAAGGGTGATAAAAATGTAATATCCAATTATAGACCTATCAATATTCAATCAACATTCTCAAAACTTTTTGAGAGGGCCATGTATGACCGACTATTCACATATTTCTCAAAAAATGATCTACTTCATAACTTTCAGCATGGTTTTATAAAAGGAAGATCGATAGATACTGCCCTACAGGAATTTATTGAGGCCATATTCGAAGCTTTGGAGCGGGGAGAGGGTGCTTGTGGCCTCTTTCTTGACCTCTCCAAGGCTTTTGACAGCCTAGATCACAGTGTACTACTGAAAAAACTGAATAAATACGGAATATGTGGATCCGCGTATTCATGGATACAATCATACTTAACAGGTAGAACGCAAAGTGTAAAAATAAATGATACTAACAAGCAGGCTAGATCCAGTAAAAGTTACATTGAACGCGGTGTCCCACAGGGCATTCTTGGGCCACTTCTCTTCACAATCATTCTTAACGATCTTCCTATAACCATCACATCGCAAAATTGTAAATTGGTCAGCTATGCAGATGATACATCTTGCTTGGTCCACACTACTTTGATTCATTCATTGGAGCAACACTATGTAAGCAACATTTTGATCAGTTAGAGTACTGGTCTTCTCAAAATAGTTTAGTCTTGAATGTTGATAAAACCCAATGTATTTGCTTCAAAACTACTAACGCGCAGTTGTCACTTGTAGAAAGTATAATGTTTAAGGAGAAGGATATATTGTCAACTAATACTACCAAACTCTTGGGCCTACAGTTGGATGGGGTCCTGTCATACTGCTCACACATTGAGAGTTTGGATGCCAGGCTGTCATCCGCATGTTAGGCCTTGAGAGTCTTGGCTAAGCACTGTCACATAGGTACATTAAAAACCGCCTATTACGGAACTATACCGGGTGTCCAGCAGAACCCTGGACATAGGAGATTAACATGGGAAATCGGTTTTTATTTTTTTGCGCCTGTACGGTTGATTTGATTGAAAAACTTTTAAGAGTAAAGTTGTAGAGCTTATGGTTGGCTATCATCCTGTAATTTTTTCAATACCACAGTTTTGGCTGTTTTTTGGAAAAACGCCTCGAAAAGTGCAAAAATTTGAATTTGGCGCGTCACCCACACCATGCATGTGCAGTGTCGCCAACATAATAATTTCATATGTCAGAGTGAGAGCCGATTTTCCTTTCTTATTTATTTTGAGGGACTATCATGTAGTAATTAACGTGATTATGCAGTGAAAATTAACCGAAAACCTGACGATAATTGTACGGGTTCTTAAATTATACGGTAAGTAAAAGTTACGTTTATAATTATCATAATTAGTAAAATGACAATTTGTCTCGTGTCACCAATTAAGGGTGTTCGTTGTTGTTGTTGTTATTGAGATGAATTCATCTATCTGATCTATCTCCAAATGTTTTACTTCAAAAGTGTCTATTTTGCAGTGCTGTGTGACGCGAGGCCCCATCCTGCATGTAAAAAACCCTTGCTAAGTGCTGGATTCTTCTATGACAGACAAAATGTCATTGGAAAACCAAATACAGTGCGCCCCAAAATGCCAATCCACACATTAACAACTTCTCGACGTTGGTCTCGGTTGTCCTGCACTGTATGTGGATTTTAGAGAATCACACACACCAAACACATTAATTTTGTTGATTTGAGGGACCCATTAATCCAAATTGGTGGAACAAATGTTTATAGCAAACAAGCAAGACCAGTAAGCAGATAGCGATGGATGTTTGATCTGCTAAGACCAGTTTCTTTCAAGTTTTATCTATGTATCTGGAGACTATAGTGCCTGTGAAAAAAACTCATTTCAGTGACAACAAATCTTGCCAAACTGGCCACAAACAACTTGAAAAACTGGCCAAAAATTGGTTTAATTCCAATCGATTGCTGCTGAATATGGGCAAGACACAAAGGATGGTGTTTGCATTGAGGGAGATTGGAACCGTAAGTGACCATGTATCCCAGGTTAAATTTCTTGGGGTTCTTGTGGATGTGATACAGTACAAGTTTGTACCTGCTACATCAGCTTTCAGATAGGATATCTTGTACGGTACTTAGATCGGCTTACTTTGCATCTTTTCATGCATGGCTCTCTATCTCTTATGCTGTGTTTGGGGCCACGCCTCGGGGGCTAAGTGTTTGTTCGGGCTTCAGTGAAGAGCGGTCAGATTGTTGGCTGGCCTGGGTTACAGGACTGACTGCAGAGCGCACTTCAGAGAGCTAGAAGTACTAACCCTGCCTTCCATGTTTATATTGGAGAATTTGCTGTTTGTGAAAAATAACATGTATCTGTTTTCTGCTCACAAGGACATACATGCTTACCTTACTAGAGGCCGAAAAACTTTAATAACCTCATATTGCCGTTTGAGAAGGTGTCAGAATAGTCCTGGCTACTGGGCGGTAAAATATTTCAATGTACTGCCCCTAAAAATTGAAGTGTTGACAGTGGATAGTTTCCGAAAGGAAATTAAGCAAATTTTAATGGTAAATGTTTTTTATTCTGATGAAGAGTATTTTAAGTATTTTAATCAAAATTATTAATTTTTTTTTCTTCTCTCTGTATAGTCTATTTTAGGATGTTGACTGTAAGCTTTTAGTATTAAGTAAATAATGGCATCTGGACTGAATTTATTTAAATTTAATTTGTAGACTATTCTATTTTTGACGTATGTACATTGCTGTTTTGGTGGCTGTAAACATGAATAAATTTGAATTGAACTGAATCTTGATAAAGATGATTGTGTTTTTATAGGAATAATTGTTGTTATCTGTGTTATTACCTAAATTTATGTTACATTTCTTTTTCATGTCCACTTGTTAATTTCTTCCGTTAAGAAATTTATGTATAGATTTTTGGTACTTGTTGCATCCACTTTTTCACACACAATTTCCCCGAAATAAAAATGTAATGTATACACAAAGCTTGTATTTATTGATATTAAAGGTTCGATTTTCATTTGTTCACTTTGACAGCAAAAAAACCAAATTGAACATCGAAATTAGGAACCATTTTGTTGATACAGTGTAAAATTTTATTTTTATTATTTCTTATTTAAATGTTTCATTAGTTATGAATTTTGAGGAGAGAAAACTTGTTTTAAAACAATACTGGGCTGGTAATTCCTTTGCTCAAATTCGAGAAAACATTGCTGCATTGTTTCCTGAATGACCAATACCAGCATGCAGTTCACTTCAGGCGGTGGTTGCTCGTTTTGAGGAAACAGGGAGTATTAACCCGATATGTTCCTGTGAGCGAAAGCGACGACTTCAAGCTGGTGCGGCTCCAGAGGATGAAAATCTGGCAAAACTTGTTGTTCTTGCTACAGTAAACGATGATCCTTCCAACAGTATTCGACAGATTGGCCAAGAAACTGGACTTAGTAGATCGACCATCCATAGTTATCTGCAAAAAGAAGGTTTTAAAAGCTACAAAAAAGAGAACCATTAAAAACTCTTACCGACCGGCCTTTTCCCCCGAATGGAGTTTTGTGAAATCCTAACCGAAAAAATTATTGCAGCCCCAAGATTTGTTAGAAACATTTGTTTCACAGATGAATGCTCATTTGGATTGACTGGCTCTTCAAATCAACAAAATGATCGGATTTGGGCACTCCAAAACCCACATATAGTGCATGATTATCGGGACCAACGTCGAGCAACTGTTAACGTGTGGATCGGCATTTTGGGGCGCCATGTTATAGGTCCATTTTTCATTGATGGCAGTTTGAACGCCAACTAATATGGCAGTATGCTTCGCAATGACATTTTGCCTGCTGTAGAAGCCATCCAGCCATTAGAACGGGTTTTTTACATGCTAGATGGGGCGTCGTGTCACACTGCACTGCAAAATAGACGTTTTTTAAACGAAACATTTGGTGATAGGTGGATCGGAAAGTTTGGAGCAATTAATTGGCCACCTCGCTCTCCGGATTTGAATCCCTGTGATTTTTTTGTTCGGGGATTCATTCAAGATCGTTTCTACCAGAAATTTGTGGTCAAGTCACGGTGGTAATGTTGGACAATACATGTCGCAATTTTGAACAAAGGCTTGCATATTGTACCTCTGCAGAAGGTGGTCATTTTGAACAATTTCTCTGATGTGCCACATCTAGTCTTGTATTTTATTTATTTGTTTATTGTTCTTGTTTACCTCAGTGCTTGATGTTAAACACATGGGTGGTTATTCACTTTCTTTGTAGTATGTAATTAAAGGGTTCTCTTAAGAGCCGCCAATCCGTATTTTCTTTTCGCCAATTCCAGGATAACTCATTTGTAGAGTAGAATCACATTTCAAGCTTGGTTCTTGGTTTGCTCAACAAATGTATCCACCCAACACGCCGTCCTTACTAATTCTTAACATTAACCTAGCTCTTAGCTTTACCAATGACAAAGACAAAAGACATATCGTCGATCCGTTGTCTGTTGCTAATCTAAAATGAATTAGACAACCAGCCATACACAAATTGGAATTATTTTCCTTTTACTAATTATGATAATAATAAACGTAACTTTTACTTACCATATGATTTAAGAACATTAACGTCAGGTTTTCGGTTAATTTTCATTGCATAATCACGTTAATTACTACATTATAGTCCCTCAAAATACATAAGAAAGGAAATCGGCTCTGACTCTGACATAAGAAATTATTATGTTGGCGACACTGCACATGCATGGCGGGGGTGACGCGCCAAATTAAAATTTTTGCACTTTTCGAGGCGTTTTTCCAAAAAACAGCCAAAACTGTGGTATTGAAAAAATTACAGGATGATAGCTGACCAGCCATTTTTTGTTGGCATTGACTCTACAACTTTACTCTTAAAAGTTTTTCAATCAAATCAACCGTACAGGCGCAAAAAAATAAAAACCGAGTTCCCATGTTAATCTCCTATGTCCAGGGTTCTGCTGGACACCCGGTATATCCTTTGCTAAAGTATGCTATAGTATTCTGGGGAAATGCCAGTAACATAAACATCTTATTCACAAATCAAAAAGTTGCGATAAGAATAATCACTAAGTCACGCCCCTTAACTAGCTGTAGAACTATGTTCAGGGAAAACTCAATATTGACTCTCCCAGCCATCTCAATATTTGAGCATCTCATGTTCCTAAAACGAAATTCGCTTCTGTTCGAACGCTATGCAGTTAATCACTCTCATAGTACCAGGGGCAGTCATTATATGTATAATTACCCACAACACAGATTGACTTTAACAGAGAAATAATCTACACATTTGTGCATAAAGTTTTTTAATCATTTCCCGAGGGAGATTCGTGAGACACATGCCTTTAAAAAAAATTTTTCCTCGTTAATATGGAACCATATAATTTTATTGATTATTTCCGGAATTGTAGAAATGTTTGAGATTAGTATGTAATACTGTTGACGTGTTTCAACACAATAATTACTTGTAATTATTTTTTTTCAAATAAACGATGTTATCTATCTATCTATCGATCTATACTCGAAAGTATCAGAATCCGGTACCCAACAAACTCCGAGCGTCCTGACATTCGAATCAGCCGCGATAGTGTAATTATCTTTATAATGATTATTTTGATTTATATGGTCATGAAGATCGCGACAATTCCATTAAAATTTTCTCAATTCGATAGTCAACATCCAACAACAGCCATAGTCCAACAAGACCTTGGAAATATTTTGTTGCAGTTGTGCAAGGACTTTAACGTCAGATGCTCCCGTGAGCATATTGTTACGATTCGCAGCAACGCCGCATGAGAGGCGGGGCAACGCATGGGAGCGTGTTGGTTGGTGGTGCTTCGCGACCTATCTGCGCTGCGTCATGGCTGACACGAGTGATTTATTGCTCGTCTGGCTTAATCTAGAAGGCAGTTGTTTACAACCGTTTTTTTTTATGTGAGATTATTCAAGAATTCTTATAAAGAACTTTCTAGGTTTTTCTGTAATTTTAGGATTGTATATAAAGGCGCATAGAGCGGCGGTTAGAGAATAGTCGTATTTTAATCGAGCTATAAGTAAGCTAAAGTTACGTAGCGATAATAGAAGGCTATAAAGTGTTAAGTAGTGAGTTATTTAGTAGTCGTGTGTATTTGTGGAGTTAATAAATAGTGTTTTCGTATTAAATCGTTACACTGGAATTATCGAACCCCTAGTTCGCAACAATTGGTGTCAGAAGTGCGATTCCAGTGGGAATTTGAGGACTAATATTGCTGAACTGTAAGTGAGTGCTTCATTACCGGACATTACGTGTTTATGCCAGTGACCAGAAGCCAGCATCAAGCGATGGAGGATCAACTTGCCGCCCTGCTGTCCCTTATGCAACAACAAAAGGAAGAGCAAGAAAGACGTTATGTAGCACAAAAAGAAGAGCAGGAAAGACGTTATGTGGAACAAAAAGAAGAATAGGAAAGACGTGATCAAGTACAGGAGCAACGTTATCAACACCAGAAAGAAGAGCAGGAGCGCCGTTATCTAGAACAAAAAGAAGAGCAGGAAAAACGTTATAAGGAACAAAAAGAGGAACAAGAAAGGCGTGATCAAGTACAGGAGCGACGTTATCAACAACAGAAGGAAGAGCAAGAAAAACGTGATCAACAATTCAAAGAAGAATTAATGAACCATCTCGCAGCTAGGGAGCAACAATTGGAAGAAAGAATAATGCAATCCGTTAACGAATCCGTTAACGAATCCATTAACGGCGTCAACAAAGGACTCGAAGCTGTCAACCAGAGGGTTCTCGAGCTAGAAAAGAAATTCCGGGAACAACTTGAGGACGACAACGTGTCTACAGAGAGTTTTAGCACAGCCAACGCTAAAATTAAGCCTCCCGATTATGACGGTACTACTGCATGGGAAATTTATAAAACTCAGTTTGAGGCAGCTGCAGAAGGTAATGGTTGGTCCGAGCCCCAGAAAGCTACATCATTAGTGGTAGCACTTCGTGGAAAAGCGGCTGAGTTACTCCAATTTTTGTCGGCAGCGGATCAAAGTAATTATGCGGCTTTAGTACACACTCTGCAACTACGATTAGGAAATGAGCACAAAGAAACCGTGTTCCAGGCCCAGCTGAGGATGAGACAGCAAAAGTCAGGTGAATCCTTACAAGAATTTGAGGCGGACATAGACAGACTCATTCACCTGGCATATCCATCGGCCCCTGAATGTTTTCAAACGCAATTTGCCGCCGAAAGGTTCATTGAGGGTGTTCGCGATAGTGACATGAGATACCACTTACGTCTAGTCAGACCCAGGAATATCAGCGAGGCACTAGTTCGAGCCCTGGAATTCGAGGCGTCACGAGTGTCATCTGGTTCTTCTCCAAGTGTAAGAATGGCAACTTGCGATGACGAGGGGGATACGTCTAGGGGTGAATCTATGGCAACTTTACATAAAGCGTTGAAGGATCTGGCAGTCAATATCCAAGCCTTGTTGCAAAGACCTCCTCGATCAACAGGCAAACGGGGCATAAAATGTTTTAACTGCGGTAAACTCGGTCACGTCAAGAGTAACTGCCGTAATAGGGCAAGAAGTCCGTCGCCGTTGTTTAGAAGATCGAGCGGCAATCAAGACCGCCCTAGAATTCAGGAAAAACCAATTCCTGTCAATGTAAGGGGGCAATTGACCGAGGCCGTTAAGACCCCCAGGATCAGTCAAGTCAATCAATCAAGTCAGGCCAATAATTTGAGTGGCAAAAGTGTTACAGAGACCGGACGCATTAAAGGACAGAAGACCCAAACTGAACATCGACCAGCAAGGTCTCATGGAAATGCCGATGCAATGTCTAGACGGCCATGTAAAGAAGATTGTCGGCATTGTCAAAGAACTGAGCAGCGTGAGGGATTTCCTTCTGTAAGGAGAACGTCGGTGGAGATAAACGATGGCTGGACCGCACAAGCACTTCGAGACGAACAAATGAATGATCCAGATATTGGACCCATACTCTTGGCAAAGACTGACGACAAGAGACCAATTGCTGGTAAAAGTCCAAACCTGAAGGCGCAATGGGCCCAGTGGCACTCTCTTAAAATAGAAAATGGACTACTGAAGAGAGCGTGGTGAAGAGACGTCGAATCTTGGTGCCGCAAGTGCCAAGTTTGTTGTGCCACAAAAGGACCTCGAACAAGATCACGCGGCCGAATGGTGCAGTACACTGTAGGTGCTCCATTTGAGAGGGTAGCAATTGATGTCGCGGGACCGTTTCCTCAGACTGACTCGGGAAATAAATACATCTTGGTCGCCATGGATTACTTCACTAAATGGCCTGAAGCATACGCCCTACCTAATCAAGAAGCAACGACTGTGGCAACGGTGCTAGTAAATGAAATGTTCTGCAGATTTGGGGTCCCTCTCGAACTTCATTCTGATCAGGGCCGAAATTTTGAATCGGCTGTTTTCCAGAAGGTCATGGAACTTCTCGGAATTCGCAAGACCAGGACAACTCCTTTGCATCCACAGTCGGATGGGATGGTAGAACTGTTTAATCGGACCATGGAACATTACCTGTCTAAAATGGTGGCAGATCATCAGCGTGATTGGGACCAACATATACCTCTCATGTTGATGGGATACCGAGGCTCTACGCATGAAGCCACTGGTTATACTCTGGCGAAAGTGATGTTCGGAAGGGAAATGAGGCTTCCTGCAGATTTGATGTATGGAACACCAGAAAAAGACTCACTCAACTCTGAGAATTTTGTGGAGGAGCTTAAGGAGAGGCTGGACAATGTTCATGAACAAGTCAGGAATAAACTGCGGGTATCCAGTGATCGAGCCAAAGCAAGATATGACTTACTAGCTAACTCCCGCGGCTTCCAGGATGGTGATTTGGTGTGGCTATACAATCCGAGGCGAAAGGTGGGGAAGTCGCCCAAACTTAGCCAAAATTGGGAAGGCCCTTATACAATTATAAAGAAGATTAATGACGTAGTGTGTATAGGATCCAGCGGACCCCCAGGTCAAAGATGAAGGTCGTTCATTTGGATCGATTAGCACGATACCATGGAACTCTATCTGTTCGGGACGAACAGCCTTAGGAGGAGGGCAATGTTACGATTCGCAGCAACGCCGCATGGGAGGCGGGGCAACGCATGGGAGCGTGTTGGTTGGTGGAGCTTCGCGACCTATCCGCGCTGCGTCATGGCTGACACGAGTGATTTATTGCTCGTCTGGCTTAATCTAGAAGGCAGTTGTTTACAACCGTTTTTTTTTTATGTGAGATTATTCAAGAATTCTTATAAAGAACCTTCTAGGTTTCTCTGTAATTTTAGGATTGTATATAAAGGCGCATAGAGCGGCGGTTAGAGAATAGTCGTATTTTAATCGAGCTATAAGTGAGCTAAAGTTACGAAGCGATAATAGAAGGCTATAAAGTGTTAAGTAGTGAGTTATTTAGTAGTCGTGTGTATTTGTGGAGTTAATAAATAGTGTTTTCGTATTAAATCGTTACACTAGAATTATTGAACCCCGAGTTCGCAACAATATCATCCACGTAGAAATCAGATATTATTATCTGACTCTCGTTTGGCAAATCTTCAGCAATATTTGAGCCTATTTCCAGCAAGCAACAAGTAGAAAGAAATGAGGCAGAAGAAGTGCCGTACGTTACCGTATTTAGCTGGAAATATTTTACTTCCTCTTGAGGAGAGTCTCGCCCCACTATGCGTTGTAATCTATAAGTAGTCTATCTTTTTATCTATAAGTATCTGCCGATACATTTTTGCAATGTCTCCAATCAATACAGCATTGTGCTGCATGAAACGCAACAATATTGAAAATAAGTCGTTTTGAACTGTAGGCCCGACCTTTAGAACATTGTTTAATGACAAACTACTCGTAGTCTTGCACGACACATCGAAAACCACCCTCAGTTTAGTCGTGGTGCTATCAGGCTTCTCAACGCAGTGATGTGGAATGTAATAAACAGGAGTTTTCGACGGCGATTCTCGGGATATTTTAGTCATATGTGATTTTTTGATAATCGTTTTTCAATTGGGTACAATCGGTTCAAAGCTGACTGTTCAGAGCCGCCCAAATTAGTAAAATTTGGCTTAAGTGGTAATCTTACCACAAACCTACCATTCTCGTCCCGCGTCGTTGTTTGCTGAAAATAGTTTTCGCAATCAATCTCCTCTTGCGTAATTCTCACTCGCGAATCCGAATCAACCTCTTCAACTGACCAGACTTTTTCCAATTTTTCATCTAGAGTCCTGGGTGAATAAGCAATTTGACAAAACGACGTCCGACCTGCCAACCTTGCCCTGCCCACATGGAACCTGTCCAGTCACTACCAACCCAAGCAATGTATTTTGTAGAATCCGAAGATTCTTCCCCAATTTTATTTGGCCTATGCACAGAGGATCAAAAAATACTCCACAGCCAAGCAACATGTCTACCTCTGCGGGAATATCAAAGGATGAATCGGCTAATGGCAATTCTTGAGGCATGTTTAATTTTGAAATATCAAACTGGAATTGAGGGGCCAGATCTGTTAACGAAGGTAAAGAAAGAAAATTCAATTTTGCTTTATAGCCAGAGTGCTGAGATGCGAATGATATAATTGCACGATGCGATATCTTTGTTTTTGTTTGATTTATGCCTACGACTGGAAGATCAACTCTTGAAAGAAGGCAAATTTAACCTTTTGAGCAGTGAGTTAGTAACAAAATTGGACTGAGAAGCTGAGTCCAGCAATACTCTGCAAGGCACTACGTTTTTATGGATATCATAAACATTTACAATCGCTGTGGATAATAAGACAACAAAATCTGTCTTATTATTATTTAATTTAGACAAACTTTCATTTTCTCGCAATGATTTTGTGTGATTAGGGGTATATTCTTGAGATTTGTGCAACAATGTCGCATGTTTTTGATGACAAATTTTAGACCCTGATGATCGACATTCTGAAAATGTATGTCCATATCTTAAACAATTTGTGCAAAGAATCATTTTTTTTAACTTTATCATATCGCTGTGAGACCGATAAGCCTTTAAATTTATCACAAAAATATATATATAGTGTTGTTCATTGCAATAAGGGCACTTAGGACGATATTCCGAGCTAGCCGAAACAAATGTTTTGCGTTCGGGAGGCTTTCTAAAACCCGTCCCTGAATCCAGACATTCTAAACTTTGACATATTTTAGAAAAAAATGCGTTGAAATCATTTAGTTTAGAATAGTCCATGTTTTGACTGTATATCTCACATTCACGCTTGGTATAATTATGTAATTTTGATACGAGAATGTAAATTAAAATTGCATTCCATTCGTGAACATTTTCGCCCATAGATTCCAAAGCACGATAATTTTTTAGAAAAGTATTTGAAAACTGTCTCAATGATACATGCGATTCCTTAACTAATGCGTGCATTTCCATTATTTCTCTCAAATGAGCATTAATAATTATCTTTTTATTTTCGTATCGCCTTTTGAGAAGCTCCCATGCCGTAACATAATTTGCACCCGTTGGTGCTAAAGACGCTAATATATTTTTTGGTTCTCCCTTAAGGGAAGATTCGAGATAATAAAAACGCTATACGTCAGACAAAACGTTATTATTATGTACCAAAGCCTAAAACATATCGCGAAACCTTTGCCAATCGCTATAAGAACCATTAAACTCCGGCAAAGACAATTGAGGAAGCTTCGCGGACACACTTGGCAACATTGCCCCATTGACTGTCTGCGTCTGCGAGGACGATGAGCGCGTCGCGGCGGTAGTTCCTGCAGAAACATTTGAAATGACGGTTCCGACACCGACCGCTTGGGGTTGCTGCTGTCGTGAAAAATGCTCATTTAATATTTTATGGGCACGAGCCTAAGCCTGAAAATATATCGTTTCGAATTCGTTTCGCTCCTCAAAAATCACTGCTAAACTCACCTAAAAGCAACTTTTCAAACTCTGTTTGAACCAATCTGAACCTGTCCAACAATGGTTTTATGGCCTCATACCTTACTTGTAATAATTCGATAGACCTATGCAAGTCTGGTGTTAACAAAAACTCGTGAAAGCGTTTTAATTCAGCTTTAATCTGAGCTCTGCTATTTTTAATCTTTTTTAAGTCGAAGGCCATTCGACCCTCCAAATCACTGCTCACCCGATCGAAATCTAGGTGGCCTTCCGCTTCTGCCATGTTGGCTTAAATTTACGCTAATGAAACGAGTTAAGAGAACACGTGACATAAAATACGTGAAGCATTCAACTTAACTGCAGTTATAGTGCAATCTGAAATTTGTCGTGCTATGCTATTACTGCTATTACATCAAAATAAAACGAGCTTATTTACGAGAGACATCAATCTGTATATTGCCGAGAGACAATAATTTATCTTACGAGAATCGAGAACTACACGAGAATCGAGAACTACCTACGAGGCGATTTGAATTATACGAGATCGAGATGTAAAATATACGGGAAAATCAGGAAAAGCATGTGGTAAATGAATGGGAATTAAGGACTGACCTTGTACGTTCGAATTGATGCTGATGCTGCTTTACGATTTCCAAAGCTGAGTCTATCCGGCAAGGGGGACCATTTTATGTTGGTGCTTCCTCCGGTATGTTGGTTGAAATAACACCACCGCTTTTGTTGTTTTTCTTCGATTTAATGGACAGAACATACAGCTTTGCAAAAGACACGGGTTTTTCACATCCTTTCATCAACCACCATTTTCTTTCGAGAAACAAAGTAAATAAGGCGGCGTTGCCGCTGTTAACAGAGTTACGCAATTACGTACTACAAACTAATAGGACACGAACAATTAAAAAATTAGAAGCTAAGATTTAACAGTCCATGTCTTTTATTTTTCCATCCATCAAAACAGATCTTAATATCAGCGGATTCTTCATCGTTTGTCCTTGGAGCTTGTTTAATTCAGAATACGCCTGGGAGAAATAAGGAAGTGGTTGCCTATGCCTCACGTCTCCGTTCTGGAGCTGAAAAGCGATATGCACAGATTGAGAAGGAGGCATTGGCATACTTCTCGGAATATATTACAGGTTTAACTGTTCAATTGGAAACTGACCACAAGCCTTTGGTTCAGATTTTGCAAACAAAACCCCTGGATGACTTGTCTCCGAGTACACTATACTCCAGGTAAGGATTTAGTGGTTGCGGATGCGCTTTCGAGGAACTTGCCTGAGGGTATGGAAGGCCCACAGGACAATGAACTAGTAGAAGAAACTGAGGCTCATGTTAGCCTTGTTATTGAATCACTACCAATAAAAAGATATCTGCTAGATGAGATTAAAGAAGAAAAGGGTAAGGATAAGGTCTGTACTGGTCTGCGGAAGTATTGTGAAAAGGGGTGGCTCCGAATGTGCAAACTTGCTGAGGCATTACAGCTTTATTATCAATACCGGTGTGAAATATCCTATATTAAGGGATTTTTACTTAAGGGGGCCCGACTGATTGTCCCAGAGAGTTTGCAGTTGAAATGTTAGGAGTTGATACACCAGGGTCATTTGGGGATTGTTAAATGCAGGGCAAAAGCTGGAGCCTCAGTATGGTGGTTGGGTCTTTCCACGCAGATTGAAAATGTGGTTCGTAATTGTCCAGTGTGTGTTGAAAATCGGACAAATAATGTGGAGCCCTTCATGCAGGAGAAGTTCCCGGAACGCGCATGGCAGAAGATAGGTATAGATTTGTTCAAGTTTGAAAGGTGATATAGTCGTTTTCAGGAAGATATTCATCTAGCCAGCCATGGGAATATCGGTTTTGTAGTGGCAGCCCTTCTTCCAAAAATTTTTGAATTGAAATCTGGGGAAATTCTTGTTTTTTATTGGTATCAATCACATTATGTCAAAATTTAAGAAATGGCATGACCCTTAGTTTCTATCCTTGTCTTCTGCATGTATTTTGAGACAGAGAGCGCAATATTACGTCCGTCAATTCCTTGGATGCAATATGCATCTTACTCCAATTTTTGTGAGTAATTTTCAAATAACTACACTGCATATTATCATCAAACAGTCCTTTATATGACTACTTTTATACTCAACAACTTATATAGTGAAAGCAAAAAGTGAAATAAAGCTACCACGGATTTGATCCCTTACAGAATGAAGCTATTTTTTAACAATTTCCTTAACTCCACTAGCAGAGCTGCAGCTGCATGCATCGACTGCTTTTTGACTTTGTATGAAGAGTGTAAGCAAAGTGCTCGATGCTTGAGAAGGAAAGAAAAAAAGAATTGCCCAGTTTTCAGTATTCAAGTGACATCTTCAAGGTGCTACTGAATGATTTTGTATTATCCAAATGAAGAATGATCATTTGACCATCTCAATTATCTGTGAATGTACCAAAGGAAGGATGAACTAACCTGAACAAAAAATGTGTGTTTCCGTTTATAAATTAAGTGTTCTGTTAAGTGATTGTGTGGGAACCAATTTGAGGGTGACTATTGTGAAATCAGTTATACAGAGTGCTAATTATGTATGTGTTAATCTCTCCGAAAGATGCATATAACATTTGTCAAAACAGTTTAAAGAGTTGGCAGTCACCAATTTGTCAATCAACCCATCTGCATACTAGTTTCAGGGTCTACTCCTCATCAGTAAAGCTTTGGCTTCTCGACAAATTGGAGACCATGTGTTTGCGACTTAAAGCCAAAAATCTATGGATGCTCTGTACAACATCTCACCATTTGTCAAAATAACACTAAGTTTTTATATATTATCATATTCCTGCATATCATATTAGATATATTCATTTTTTGCTATTGTGATTGCTAAGGACTGGACCTCAAAAGGGGTCTCTTGAAGTTTACAACCTGGGTTCTAATATTTAAATCACCATACATTTTAAGTGTTTTGTATAATGTATTACTACAAAGACCCTTAATGTGCCTTTGAAGTGGATCTTCCATTCTTAGAAAAAAGCCAGCGGCATGTGTATGAAGTTATTTTCTTCTGCAAATATAATTTTTAATTATACTTGAGATTTTAACAGAAACCAAGCAGAAACCTTTTATTTTATGTCATGTCATGGTTCTTTCTCATAACTCATTTCATTAAAAATTCCAAAACAATACACGAGGGAGTTTGAAAGTTTGTATCCAAATCACAAACTCTCTTCTCTGATCTTTTGAGCCCAAGGTATGTCCTAGAGCCCACATTGAGAAAAAAATGTTTACAAACAACTCGGTGACCTTGACCTGCTCTATACACTTCCGAAATCATGTTAAGGTAGACATCCTGTAGTGGAAAGTAAAGTCCTAATATCCAATATAAAATATTTATACTACATTGTAATCAATAAAAACTACCAATATGTGTGTTATAATTTTTTATATATTTTCCAAAATGTGTAAAGATTGGTTGTGAAGTTTTCATAGAATAGGATAGAACAATGAAAGTAGCTGGTATTTACTACTCCAGCATTCTTGTCTCCTGATAATTCACAGCCAACTTAATGAGTTTTTCCATTAAACACACGATACTTGTTTTGCTTTGTATATAAAATAAACAAGTTCTTGCAACTTCAAGAGCACCTTTATTCCAGGTATAGTAAGTTAGTTGCAAAGGGGGTTCTTAATTTCAAACTAATAAATAGCCTTTACTTGTTTCGAAAAGTTACTTCAAATTCTATGCATATAAGTCGAAATATTTTCAACTGAGTTTATAAGAAATGGCCCCAGCTTATATGCCATTTAGTTTTAATGAACTGTAGCTCTCTTAGTTGAAAGGTTGTTCAATTTCACCAAGAAACCATTCCAGAATTATCTATCATTCTTGACAACTCACTCATATGATATTGAAATAAACAATGTGCTTGTCCAGAGTGGTTCTGCGGTTCTGCAAACGTCAAGATGGTTCCTCATTTCAATTTGAAATGTTTGCTAGTGAGTTGGCCAAAATGATTTTTTTAAAGGTTCTGCAATGGTTCTCTAGCATTTGTTTAAAGGTGGTAGACAGTGAGGTATTATTAAATGAAACATCTTGGACTTCCATTGTCTTTATTTAGTTTTTTCACGACGTTTCGAGCAGTGAAATTTCTGCTCGTTTTCAAGTTCATTTAATGGTTCTCTAGCATGTTGAAACAAACCTCATATTAACTCACTACACAAATGTTTTAGTTTCTTGATATTTAGGTAGTTTAAGAAATTAAATGCTCAATTAGGCAAGACATCTTTTTGTGTAAGTAATTTATAACTTAAAATCAATAATCATATATAGTTAACAAACAAAAATATACTTCTCTAAATACCGACACATGCAACTGAAAAGGTTAACTTTTATAAGTTGACCTCCAATAATGGAGCTATACCCAAATGACAACTGAAATGATATAACAGTAAATTCATCTGGTAGAAAATATTCTTTTCTTTATGATTGGGAATAATCTCGACTAATATTAACTCGATCCATAGTGATCATCGAGGAACATTATCGATGGTGTATGAACATAGGAATTATGGATGGCATATGGCATATAGGTAACCTATATGAAAAGGCCACTGGGACTCTCACCACGGATCCTAATCACACAATCCAAATCATATGGCAGTACCAGTACTTAAATTCAGTCTGGTAGAAACATAATCTTTTCTCAGGTGATGTTGCTGTGTTTGGAACAATTTTTACTTGACTGCAATCTGCATTCAATTTTAAGCTTGGAAAGTGGTAAACTATATGATATTATGTAAAACATAGGCATAAGCATAGTTAAATGTATGGTCTATTCCCAGGGCATTTAGACACTAAGGTAATTTCTGGGTGAGTATATTTGGTACTTTTGGAAATCTTGTTCATGGTTGATGGTCCAGTTCAGTCCTTCTCTCATCAATAACTGCTTGAATGTGGTCTTCCTGTCTCAATTCTTGTAACTCTACTCTGGCATCTTATTTTGCAGAAGTTGGAGGTTGCAGGTTGCAGATGAGTTTTCTGGATCATGCGATGAATAGTGATAATGGTTCTGTGTGGTAGTTAGTTGCTTATTAAGCCAGTTTACATTTTCTACATTACAAACGCAGCATAACAATTGGATTTGAGCAAAATTTGAGAAATAAAGTAGTTATGTTTGAAAATTACAAAATTTGAGGTTAAAACCCGATAAATTCGTTCGTTAAGCTCGAGTCGCACCACTCTCCGATCTAGTAACTTTTCTGGTAACTTTTCAATTGTTTTTAAATGGTGCGTTTACAATGTCATGGGTGGCTAGATGAATATCTTCCTGAAAACGACTATACCTGATAGTGACTGATTACTTTTCTAGATTTTTCGAACTATTTCCTCTGTGTAGTTTAACAGAAGCGGTAATAATTAGTAAGTTGAAACAGCTGTTCTCGCGGTATGGTATTCCTGAAACAGTGAGGTCGGATAACGTGCCTCAGTTTCAATCAGAGTTTAAAAAGTTTGCGATAGAATATGACTTCCAACACATTACGAGCAGTCCCCACTTTCCTCAGTCGAATGGTTGCGCGGAGGCAGCGGTTAAAATAGCAAAAAACTTATTGAAGAAAAATAAACATGACTTAGATCTTGCCTTATCGAGCTACAGATCAACACCTTTAGATTGTGGGTATAGTCCAGCAGAGTTGTTGATGGGTCGCGAGTTGAGGAAACCATTGCCTGTTTGGCCAGCTCAGTTGAAGCGTCAGATAAATTTAGATTCTGTAGTTAGAACTGAAACATGTAATAGGAAGAAAACAGCAGCTCGGTTTGATAAAAGACATAGGTCAAGAAATTTGTCCGACTTGAAGAGTGGTGACTTTGTATGGGTGACAGATTTAAGAGAATATGCTAAAGTTCTTCGAAAGTTGGAAACTTCTAGGTCCTATAGAATCCAATCGGTTGCGACGGGAATAGAGTATCGCAGGGATCGCTGGCACTTAATACCAGCGTCCTATTACAATAATGGGGTTGAAGCTCAGGTAAGGTCAAACCGCTCTTCAGGTGGGACGGAGATGACAGGTCGTGAGGTGTTTGATGGAAATTTTAGGGAGAACATGAGCCTGAATGAGAATGAAGTGCAAAGGGAAAAGGGCCTGAGAAGCAGGGACGGTGATCTTGGGAGTAGGCCTACCCAAGTCATAAGGAAACCAAAACATTTGGAAGACTTTGTCCTTAGTAGTTTAAAGAGTAACTAGTTGGTAGTTTGGCCCAGTTATCGTATTAAAATAAGGGAGATGTTCTGTTGGCAACGTATGCAGCATTGGCAACACAGTCGCCGGTAAAGAAGGGTTGCTAGAGGGCGCGACTCGTGTCAACATAGGTAACGGGCCAGAGAAAAGAGAATTTAGTTTAGCGAGCAGTTTGTTAAGCATGGCTAAAATAAACAAAGTTCAGTACCAGTTATCTTGGTCTTTATTCACTCAATCTAACAAAACAGTATACTGCACAAAATGTAGTGTCAACACGGGGATTATGGAGCACAAGAGGAGTTGAAGGCTGTGACAAACACAAAAGTCAGCAGTAGCAGAGCACGCTGTCTCCGAAGGTCACGACATCCTTTTCATCGAGATGAATATCTTATATCAATCGCAGCGTTTCTATCCGAGTCTAAAAAGAGAGGCCATTGAGATTTTTAAACACGACAACAATTTGAACAGGAAGGAGGAAGTTACGTTTCCAAATGCAGACTGGAAGCGAGTTCTACGACATACTTCAAGTGCGCCGAAACCCCGCACCACCACTAGCCTCACTCCAGTCCCTCCACTGCAGCGCGGGGGAATAAATACCATGGAGCTCACCACAGTCGAATCAGTCAACGTCGGGAAGCGCGGGAGATCACTTTGCCCATTGTCTCATCGTCTTTGATAATATCTGCCGCAGCTGTAGACGAAACGTCAGGAAGACATTTCATTGGACCAGGGCTTCAAAGCCCGGAAAATACTTTAGATATACTTTAGATATACTATAGAGTCCCTGGTTCGGTTTCTTTGGCAATCAGAGGTTGTAACGGTATTAATTATGAAGTCTTTTTCTTTCATAGGGTATTCTGTGATACTCTTGTCGACGATCTTCAGAAAACCTTTCTGTGCATTTATAGCGACAGTTGTCAGATTTTACATGTCTAGGGGATTTTGCAGGTATTTGTTCACCTTTTGTATTAACATAAGCTAAACAGGATTTTTTGGTAACTTGTCTCTCTCACGTTTTTTTTTACTCTATCTGCGTTTTTCTGTAACTGGAGTAGGATATAATAATGGTTCATTTATTATTGAATTGGTAGGAATTGGTGTATTTCTAAAGTTAATATCAAAATCTTGCAAGATATCCATAATCCAATAATTTCTTGATATTCATTAATAATTCGAGGTATTATAATAATTATTTGAACAACTCATTTTGTTTTCAAAATAAAGTGTCATAACTAAATAAACATCGGAAGAGCAAAATTAACAAAATTGATTAAATTTAATATGAGACACAGTTTTATTTAAGTTTGAATTGATTAATGCTATGACCAACTATTAAACATCAATCGCACTGCAAAACAATAAGCAACAGAATAACTGGCAGTCGCGTATAATGCATAGCTATCTGAATGATTCAATTGTCAAGACCAATAGCGATAAAAATATTAACAAAAGAAAATGACTAAGCGGACTTAGTCATTTTCTGTTGGACATATTTTTAGAAAAAGGACTTGGTTATTATGGAAATTGAAATCCTAAAAAATTTTATGGCATCTTTAAAGTTATTTTGCATGGGCATAACAAACTAAAAATTTCCAATTTTGGACTTGGTCACCTTTGCTTGTATAACGACGATATTGTTATGATCAACCATGAGCCCCCCCCCCCTACTTATCACTATTTTCCATATTCGTATAGATTTCTATTTTGCATGACAATAAAAGAAGATATTCTGCACTAAAGCAAGGTGCGAAAAATAGCGAAGTAAATATTAACATCAGCTAGTAATACTCCCTCAAAAATAGTTCTTGAACATTGATTATTATACAATAAATGGAGTTGTAATAAGAAGAAGGACAAGGGGTTGAAGATAGGATAATCAATATTTTTTTGGAGCTTTTTAGAGAAAAAAGCGATGAAGAGCGCCAGAAAGCAGACAAGAAGACCAAGGGTCTAACTTCCCTCTCTTTGGTCCATCTACATGAAGAGATGACTTAGGCTCATGCAGGCGTCGAAAGAAGAGGAAGATGTATTGGGGCAAACTTTCGTCAATAACCAACTCCAATTCGGCTGGAGATGTTGTTATAATGTGAGAGTAATGCATGTGAGGTACTTTAATTGAATCAGAGCTTGTGATGGAAAAGAGTCCGACGTCTGGTGGTTGTGCGAGCCTCTAGCGAACCATTCTTTGTGGCGTCCGTATACGACGGGCTGGGAATGCTAGCAGAACGTTTGGTAAAATAGTAGCGTTTATTCTAAATGCAAATGGAAACTTTAGTATCTATCTTGTCGTGTAATACTGGGTTTATGTATGGTCTCTAAAATTAGTTAAAATATACATACAGTGCGGCCATTTCAAAACTTACCACCCCTACCTTTTGCTTAATGAACAACGTTTCCAAAAAACCCTGATACACGCCAATAATATTTTCAAAAGGGAGGATACTGGTGTTAAACTTAACCCGCCGTGGGTATAGCCCTAGGCGCTAAGACCATATTTATAAAAATGTTAAATGGAAGGTATAGGTTCACGATAGGACATTCAGAAGTGTCTATTTTTAGACACACTTCTCTGCAATTACTTTTTAATTTCAAGCATTAAAGTGTGAATAAAACTGATTTTAATTTTTCCAGGTAATCATTAAACAATTTTCAGGTTTAGCTACCTTTTCATGACATTGCTGCTTAATTGGAAATTAAGGAGTTTCTAATTAATACTGGCTTTACACTGGCTTTGGAGAATTCCATTTGCGTTACAATCTGATGAGCACAAACACGGCATAATAATATAGGTACACACAGGCAAATCCAAGACGAAATATGTATTATCTCTGAAGCAGTAACCTGTTTTGTTGAACTTTTCCTATAGCCACTTTCATAGTATTATACTCTTAGGTGAATCGCACATTTCAGATAAAATGCCTGTTGCATCAAACTAAGCACTAAATAGAGAATCAAACTTATTACAAAAAAAATATATCTAAACTAAATATTTTAAGTGTTAAATGTTCTGTATACGTGTTTTATAGACGTCCGTTTTTAATTGCCCCAAAGAAAAAAAGTCGTTTGGGTTAAGGTCCGGGGACTTCCCTGGCCATTCTATAGGCCCCCTTCTTCCTATCCACTTTCCGGGAAACCTATTATTCAGCCAATCGCCACCGCTCTTTAATAGAGTGGAGAGGCACCATCTTGCTGGAAATGGATTAGTTCTTCATCCAGAAATGCATATCAAACAGATTCCCTATGGCCTTTCTAATAAGGGGATCAACTACGCCATCCAGCATGTTTAAGTAGCTTTTCCAGTAAAATTTTCATCCAAGAATATTGGCCCAATAACACTATTTCCTAAAATACCTGCCCAAATGTTTACTTTTTCAGGATATTGTGGAAAATATGAGGGTGTTCATCCGACCAGTACCTACAATTTTGCTTGTTGACTGTTCCATTTAAATAAAATGTGCACTAAATTGAAGCAAATGTGGAATTTGGTTTATAAGTGTAATCATTCCCAAATAGCATTGTATAACCAAATAGCATTAATGGCCAAAAGTTAGTCATAAAGTAGTAATAAAAGCAAGGATTTGGCGATTAGTTAGCCATTTATGTAAGATACATTTTGGTCAAAACAATTAGCCATAAAATCTCATCTTTTGCAAGATTTGGTAATAAAGTAGCATTTTTCTTGATGGCAAGAATTTGGCAAAAATTTTGGTAAAAATTACATTTTTTAGTCTAGTTAAAATTGCCGAATAGTTACTGGTTAAAATGTCTACTTCATTGCAGTAAATTTGTGGCTTTTTTAACCAGAAATATAGCTTAAACTTGTGTTAGCCAAAATTACTACAAAATTTGGAAATAATAGCTAATTTATGTAGCCACGGAATACTGATATAAGGTAGCCAATAAAGTAGTAACTTTAACTTTATCCAAACGCCAAAGCTTATTATTTTAAAACTTATTAACCTTAAACAAAATCGAATTCTACTCCAGCAACTCCAGAAACCGTTCCGAAACCGAAATAATTTTTCTGTAACTTCCATCAACATGGGTGAGAGGAAGTACCTGCAAATACCTCGTATTTATTATCGAATTTCACAAATCGATTAACCCAAATGTTTTTTTGGACAATGTTGTCACGTCAATTTATTAGTGAGAGATTTCTTTTATATCCTTATTTTGCTAGGTATTTCATATAGGTCTATGATATAATTCGGAATTGGTAATAAATAAAACTGGAAGTTTAAAACTCAAAAAGCGAAAATTAATATAATTATTTTACTTTTATATTTTTTATTTACTTTATATTGTACAATTTTTGTAACAACAAAAACATTCAAAGACGTGGCAGCATGTGACTTTACATTTTACTTATTTGAGAGCCATCAGGAGGCGTAAACATAGCTATGGTGGTCGTTCAGTCACATTTCACTTTATTTGGACCAAAAATGTAACTACCAAAAACAACAAATTAGAGGATTTAATCAGTTTTCACTCATTTTGTCATGAAATTGAATTTCTAAAAAAAACGTGAAAATTTGTTTGGACGCTTTTAGTCATTTTTTATCAATTTTTGCCCTGATTTTAACCTATTTTTTTTCAAAAACTCCAAATTTGCATTTTTTGTAGTTTTAAGTCGTTGCTTACTGATTTTTGGCCCTAATTCTTACCCGACTTTTTCGGAAAACACCAAACTTGCATTTTGAGACGTTTTCAGTCATATTTCACTTATTTTGGACCAAAAATGTAACTACTAAAAACAACAAATTAGAGGATTTAATCAGTTTTTACTTATTTTGTCATGAAATTTGATTTCTTAAAAAACATGAAAATTTGTTTGGACGCTTTTAGTCATTTTTTACCAATTTTCGCCCTGATAATCTATTTTTTTCAAAAACTCCAAATTTGCATTTTTTGTAGTTTTAGGTCGTTTCTAACTGATTTTTGGCCCTAATTCTTACCTGACTTTTTCGGAAAACACCAAACTTGCATTTTGAGACATTTTCAGTCACATTTCACTTATTTTGGACCAAAAATGTAACTACCAAAAACAAAAAATTAGAGGATTTAATCAGTTTTTACACATACACGACATGGCCGACATAGCTATTTTTTGGCCACTGATTGGTTTTTATGACGGAACGATCGTTCCTAGCCTCTTGACGATCGTTGTAGCCTCGATAAATATCTGCAATAACCGGGCGGCCATTACTTATAGACTGTTAAATTTTATAATGTAGCAGCCATTTGTAAAATAATAAATTATATCTAATGAGAGATTGCAAAATAATTAAAAATACTTTGGCGCATTGATTTTTATCAACTATCTCCTGTACATTTACGGTAAATTTGCCTTGGCACTACGATTTTAGTCCATTATTTGAGACAATTTGCTGTAAAATCTGCAATCAAACTATTTAGAATATATGAGGAGCAACTTATCAAAACGCATTATGTCCACTCGAGAAAAAAATCAGTTTGTAGCGGTTTTGGACTTATTTACATCTCTTTCACACTTCTATATTCCTAAAATGAATAAAATAGCGTTATGTCCCTATCTAAGTTGAGTAAAGCAGAAAAGTTTTTTTAGGTTTAAAAAGAACGGGGACACACAAATATTCGTTGTTTGTTCCTGGCGAAAAAAAAATGTTTGGTGGACATAATGCCTTTTGAAAAGTTACTCCTCATATCCACATAAAACAATCGGTCATGTCATGTCGGCATTTTGAATCTCCATGCACAGTTCGCTTGCTAGATATCAAAATGTAGGAACACTTTTAGTCATAAAAACTATTTTTTATCACTTAAATTTTAATTATTAACTCTATAAAATCTAGAATTTTTTGCTGAAATATGGCTAAAGTACTAGCTTAAATATTGGTCAGAAAAGCCGAGTAATGACGAAATAAAAGTTCCCCATTTTCGCCAAGGTGCCGTAATAATTTCGTAATAGATTGGCTTTTTTGTCAGCATTTTTAACCAAATGGTCGCCGAATTTAGCAAGCATTACAGAATAATCGCCAAATTATGGCTTAGAATGCTACTTGGGTTGTTTCACAAAACTGGCTTCTTCGATCCGGATCGTCTTCACTTAATTGATGGAGTATTTCAACCTTATATGGATGAAACTTATGTTGCTTCATAACTTTTCTCATTAATCCCCTCAAAATTCCAGTATTATTAGAAACTTTTTGAAGCTGAATTGATGTTGTCGAACCCTTGGTCTTTTTATTTTCACACTTACCACAGATCCGGTTCTTCGGGATTCTGCATTCAACTGAAGAATATAAGCATGGGAAACATTTTTTCCCAAATTTCTGAGGCGATTCTTCTAGCACATTCATTATTGGCACCGTATAATAGCACCATCTCAACTCGCTCGTTAAGTATGTAAGCAGTCGAAATACTACTTTGAAAATGTCTCGTAAAAGGAGTAGTGTAAATCAATTATGAATTAATGTCAGTTTTGAAAAGCTCGAATTCTAGCAACTTCAAAATTTTAACCCCAAAAACATAAAAAGGTAACTAAACTGTTTCATGATCACCTGGAAGAATTAAAATCAAATAGTAATTGCAGCGAAGTGCTGCTAAAAATAGCCACATTCGAATATCCTATCGGGAACCTATACCTTCCATTTAACATTTTTATAAATACCGGCGTTTAACATCAATATCGTCGTTTAACATCAATCGTTGAGTTTAACATCAATATTTGCCCCCCTTGAAAATATTATAGACGTGTATCAGGGTTTTCTGGAAACGTTCTTTATTAAGGACAAGGTAGGGGTCGTAAGTTATTTGAAATGGCCGCACTGTATGTGAGTTAAAACTAAAGAGTCAAAATATTTTTGCTCCTATTCGCAATAATCTTTTTAGTGGAGAGAAAAATATAATTAAAATCCAATTTATCGCACAATTCCTTCACGTCATAGCCCATAAAGCGGCTAAAATTATTGGGGAAAGTATCGACGAACGTCTCAAATATAGGGTCTCGCGATCACCTGGACCCGTATTTTATAGGCATATGCGAGAGTGAGAATGGGAAAGGTGTGTCACGTGATCTGCTAAATCTCGCCTAGAGGAAATATTTTCGTACTTTAATGGAGAACTGGGGAGAATTACAGTGTTGCCGGAATTAACAATTTTTATGGAAATTGCATAAAAGTTTGATACAAGAGTTGCACGTCCGTGGAAAAAATGTGTCTTGTAACTCTACCGAATATTCAGCGGGAACTGGTAGAGTGGTAGAACAGTTTTGTAGTAATTATTGTATTGCGGTTATTCTGAAATGGCAAGCATACAAACTTAAAGCACGTTTTTTAAATGAGAATTTGGCATCTCTGTTACTAGGTTACTTCCAAGAGTTTCAAGTAATTCCCACGCTGTTATCATTTCATAATCCATACTCCATTCTACCGGGTGTCCAGCAGAACCCTGGACATAGGAGATTAACATGGGAAATCGGTTTTTATCCTTTTCCGCCTGTACGGTTGATTTGATTGAAACGCTTTTAAGAGTAAAGTTGTAGAGCTTATGGTCAGCTATCATCCTGTAATTTTTTCAATACCCCAGTTTTGGCCGTTTTTTGGAAAAACGCCTCGAAAAGTGCAAAAATTTGAATTTGGCGCGTCACCCTCGCCATGCATGTGCAGTGTCGCCAACATAATAATTTCTTATGTCAGAGTCAGAGCCGATTTTCCTTTCTTATTTATTTTGAGGGACTATCATGTAGTAATTAACGTGATTATGCAGTGGAAATATGTTGGCGACACCGTACATGCATAGCGGGGGTGACGCGCCAAATTCAAATTTTTTCACTTTTCGAGGCGTTTCTCCAAAAAACGGCCAAAACTGGGGTACTGAAAAAATTACAGGATGATAGCTGACCATAAGCTCTACAACTTTGTTATCTCATGTTAATCTCCTATGTTCAGGGTTCTGCTGGACACCCGGTATACCTACATTTGCCTAGACCTTCTTTGCATTAAATTTCCTATGGTTTATTTTATTTGTTTGGGTGTGTTTTAAGTTGAATTGGATTAAATTTCGTTGCGTTTATCGGGTTTCCGCATCAGAAAGTCGGGTTCATAACATGGATCTCAATAATTTATTGGATCCTCTAGCACTCACTGTAATAGACCAAATTATTAACAACTTGGAAGATGCTAAAGAGGATGTCGAAGAACATGTTGTCGAACCTCAGTACATCCATATTAGTAATCCTCTTGAGGCCTTGAATGAAACTCAATTCCAGAAAACATATAGGCTAACAAAGGATATGGCCAATGAAGTTGTAGAATTGCTTCGCCCATTCTTACAACCTGCAAGGGCCCATTATGCAGCGAATGTTGAGACTAAGGTAATGCATTACTAACTTACTGCTCTAGGCTCTAGGTGATGGTTTGAATAACAATATTTTGGTTGTATTTTGTTTTTTAGGTTCTTGTAGCCTTACATTTTTTTGCCACGGGAAGCTACCAGCAAATTGTTGGTTTGAAGATGTATGCTGGAATCAGCCAGAGCTCAGTTAGTAAGGCAATATCTGAGGTATCTGAGGCATTTACTAACCCTGAGGTGTTCAATAGATGGGTTTATTTCCCTCAGACCATTGACCAACTAGATCAGCTCAGCAATAGGTAAGTATGTTCTTCCAGAACTACGTAGTTTAATCAACTAGTACTTAATATGACCTAATAAGTGATGTAATATTCAGATTTTTCACCAAATATGGATTCCCTGGGATTGTTGGGTGCATTGATTGTACCCATATTACTATTGTCCGCCCAAGGGAGAATGAACATGTATATGTTAATCGGAAAATGTATAATTCCATAAATGTTTAGCTGGTTAGTGTTTATTATACATAAATATATTGAAGAAATGTTGATAAATATGTGGTTTGGTTGTTTATTAACAATTAAAATTCATTTTTAGGTATATGATGACCATTTAAGAATATTAAATGTAAATGCGAGGTATCCTGGTAGTGCACATGATAGCCGAATTTGGCAGGTATCCAGAATTTCCAATTTACTGGAAACATTGCATCAACATTATCCAAACAAGTACCATCTATTAGGTGATTCTGGTAAGTTTATTAACACAAGTACATTACCTACATACATCCATGGTACATGTGACTTTTCTTATATGCAGGTTATGCTTTAAGACCATCGTTATTAACCCTTATTAATAATCCAGCACCAGGGTCTCGTAATGACAGGTACAATAATGCACAGACAAGCATCAGAAGTACAATAGAAAGATGCAATTGTGTGCTAAAGAATCGCTTGCGATGCTTGTTGAAGCATAGAGTGCTACATTACAGCCCAGAGAAGGCATCAAAAATTATTATTGCGTGTGTTATTTTACACCATATATGTATAGAGAAAATGCTTGAGTTGCTGCACAATGAGGAGGATAATGAAGTCATTATTGATAATGGAGAAGCTTTAGGCCAGCTTCATGATATTGCAAATGATTGTGACAGGAGAGCTGTTAACAATCCTCAATTAGCAGCTGAAAGAGCATTGCGCAATCATATAATTGCAACTTATTTTACATAAAAGTATCCATCACTTGTATGTTTTATAATGGACTATACAGGGTGGTTCACGTTACTCGACACCGAAGATTATGGCTAAACTTTTAGATTTTAAAAAAGTTTTTTATATGGAATGGATGGGGGTCTATTGGAAGTACATTTTAAAATTATTGTCTTTGTATACAGGTGATCCCAAAAGTATAAAATTGATTAAAGTTGTATTTTTTTAAATGAGACACCTAGTATAATAATGTATTTTCGGTATCTACGGACAAAAGTAAAGGTAGTTTTATTAAGGTTTATGGCATCTAAACCGTACCGTTCTTCGGATATTCGTGATTTTGTGAAACTTCAGCATCTAATTAAATGTTTAAAATCTCAGCACTTGGTTTCTTTTCAACCACCAAAATTTACTGGTTGGCTAATAGTACATTGTATTTTTTGCGGTGTGTATTAATTATTAACTACTGTGCACCGAATGTCAATAAATGAACACCAAATTATTGCAAACTTCAAACAGTAATAACTCGTTTAATTTAAATTAGACACCCTGTATTTTATAGGATCATTAGATGCAGAATTTAGTTTCCTATCAAAACTATTTTACATTCCTACTTATAGTTTGGTCTTTGCGTTTTCTTGGAAAATAGATTTTTTTCTGAATTTGAGCTGACATAAACGAATTAAGTAATCTACTTTACCTGTTACAATACCTGATTTTGAGAAAGCAAAATTTATTATCATTAGTACTGGGTGTTCACTAGAAAACTTCATTTAGGAGGCTATAAAATTTTGACAGAGAAGGATGGAAAAAGATGGCATAATGAAAGTAAATGGACTTTTGTTTCTCTGACTCTCTTTTCCTTTGACATTTCACAACCAACTAGACGAAGTTTTCTAATGAACACCCCGTATTTGTCAGATATTAATTTATAAGTTACAGAATTATGATCATTAAGATTATTTAGCAGTCATCTGAATGTCAAAGTGTCTTTATTTAAGTAAATGGTTAGTAAAGTAAATGGACTTTTGTTTCTCTGACTCTCTTTTCCTTTGACATTTCACAACCAACTAGACGAAGTTTTCTAATGAACACCCCGTATTTGTCAGATATTAATTTATAAGTTACAGAATTATGATCATTAAGATTATTTAGCAGTCATCTGAATGTCAAAGTGTCTTTATTTAGCATAAAATATCAAATAAAACAAAACATTATATGACAAGAGTTCTTATAAAATTTAGCATCTCTATTACAAACAAATTAAGTGCAATAAAAGTGGCAATTTGAAATACAATAAATAACAAGTCAACATAAGAGTAAAACAAACAAAAACAAAAAGTTATAAAATTTGTTCAGAATGACGACCCCCTGATTCTAAACACAAACGTATTCTGTTTTTAAATCCTTCACTCACATTGCGTAACATATTTTAGTTATGCTTCTGAAGGCTTCTCTGATTCGTTCCTTCATATTTTCTTTTGTGGTTGGTGGCGTATTATACATGATTCCTTTCATATATCCCCATAAAAAGAAATCGGGAGGCGTTATGTCAGGGGACCTTGGTGCCCAAGGTTGTGCTCCATTCCTTCCAATCCATCGATTTTAGAAAGAACTTCCGGACTTCACGATGGTAATGAGCAGGTGCCCCATCCATATGCAGCCACATGGTTGTTCTTATATCTAGAGGAACTTCTTCTAGTAAAATTGGAAGCTGATTTCTCAAAAAACTTAGAAACGACATTCCGTTTAAATGTTCGTCAAAAAATAAGGTCCAATCACATACTGTCCCATTATGCCCCCCCCCCCATACATTTACTGACCACCTATGTTGGTTATGAATAACTCTAAATTCATGGGGGTTAAAATCAGAATAATAATGAAAATTGTGTCGGTTAAAAGAACCATCGTTATGATAAGTAAGAACAAAAAAATATTCTTGTTCTCCAACTTTTTCTTACACCCACATACAAAAGTCCACTTGTTGGCCAAAATCGTTATCGGAGAGTTCTTGATGTAGTTGTATGTTATAGTCGTGATATTTATGTTTTTGAAGAATCCTTGATACGCTTGCTTGGCTAATATTTAAGTTTTGTGCAATTTCTCATTGTCCGACATGGGGATTTTCAACTACAGAGCCAATAACGGCTAATTCAGTTTCTTGGTTTTCTGCAACTGGTCTCGTTTTGGCAGTCGTTTCATACTGAACACTACCAGTTCGCCTAAATTGAACCAACAGTCTTTCAAAAACGGCTCTATTCGGTCGAGTTCGGTTAGGAAACCTTTCAGCATAAACCCTTGATGCTAAAAGACAATTTTGCAAGCATTCTCCTAAAATGAAGATCGTATCGACTCGTTCTTCTGTTGTGTAAACCAGCATTTTGATTAAATAAAAAAGTCCCTGTTAACCACCAATTATAACAGTAAAAAAATATTTAACTTTAAATTAATATGTGACATCTAGAAATGGCAATAAATTTTGCTTTGTCAAAATCAGGTAACACCTGAACAGACCTGAACAGGTAAATTAGATTACTACATTCGTTTATGTCAGCGCAAATTCAGAAAAAAATCAATTTTCCAAGAAAATGCGACGACCAAGCTATAGGAACGTTTAATAGTTTTTGATAGGAAACTAAATTCTGCATCTAATGATACTATAAAATACAGGGTCTCTAATTTAAATTAAACGAGTTATTACTGTTTGAAGTTTGCAATAATTTAGTGTTCATTTTTTTACATTTGGTACACAGTAGTTAATTTTTAATACATACCGCAAAAAATTCAATGTACCACCAGCCAATTTCGGTGGTTGAAAAGAAACCAAGTGCTGAGATTTTAAATATCAAATTTGATGCTGCATTTTCACAAAATCGAATATCTTAAGAACGGTACGGTTTAGATGCCATAAACCTTAATAAAACTACCTTTACTTTTATCCGTAGATACCGAAAATACATTAATATACTAGGTGTTTCATTTAAAAAAATAAAACTTTAATCAATTTTATACTTTTGGGATCATCTGTATACAATGACAATAATTTTAAAATGTACTTCCAATAGACCCCCATCCATTCCATATCAAAAACTTTTTTTAAATCTAAAAGTTTAGTCATAATCTTCCGTGTCGAATAACGTGAATCACCCTGTATAATATGTAGTTATTGCAGATAATATGTAAATATTTCTTTTGTTTAAATATGTTTTTTTTTTGTGAATACCATATAATATGGAATATAGAAATAATGTTATATGCAGCATGCAGCCATATTCTTTATATAACCCTTCCTTTTTTTGGTTGAGGGGTATACAAAAAACAAACATGTAGGTAATGATGAACAAAAATAAATATATATTTCGGTATATAAATATATCACGCTTCTAAACTACTTATAAACAAAAATAAATTATATATTTCGGTATACAAATATATCACACTTCTTAACTATAAACAAAAATAAATTATTTAAATACATCTAAATGAACAAAAATAAATAAATACATGTAAATAGGTAGAAAACTTATAGCCATCATTGTAAAGTTACAGCCATTATATTGTACTGAAATTAATATACTGTACTAATTTGTACTGAAATATGAACTGTTAATAACAGATTTTCTTATTTCTTATCACCTGCTACGGCAGCTTTTGTCTGGCCCAATTCACTTGCAATCTTCTCTAGCAATGCCAATGTCCGTGCTCTATATGCTCGGGTCTCCTCGGCCTGCTTTTCTGATATTTGCAGGAGTTTTGCAGCATGCTCCTGCGAAGTTTTTAATCTTCCTACTTTGGTTTGTGTATTGGTCTTCCTTAATTTTCGTTTAGTTGGCTGTGGCCTTACAGAGTAGTTATGATCTGTCTAATATAGAGAACAAGATATAACAATTTCATTACTTAACAGATTTATTACATTACTTATATTTGTAACCCCTTTATGTTGTATCTACATACCTTCGGACAGAGGCACTGCTGCATCCACTGCCGTCATTTCCATTAAAGGAATTCCTGCATTTGGTGACCTTGAAATTTTCTGCTCCTGATAGTCCTGATAAACTTCAGGTTCTTGCAACACCTTAAACAAATACATACAGTAATATAATTTTTACAGGAATAACTAATAATCAGCAATTTAAAGAATTCCAAAACTATTTGGGAAGAAGGGGCACCTATATTTAGCTGCTATAAAAATAAAAAACTTTAAGAACCAAAAATCACTAAATGACTTGCCTGCGAAAAATGAAAAGTTACTTGAGATTCTTCTGTTGGTGGTCTTCCACAATGCTGTCAGGGAGCAGCTTCAAGATAGTTTCTTCCCAAACTGTATATTTTTCCAGTTTTATGGCCCCCCCACCAGTTACCATCATCGCTTCTTTTTTAATTTTTTGGCTATTGCATTTTTCTTTAAGTCATGCCATGTCTACAAACATAAACAATTTATTTACTTATACCTATGTAAATATGCACCATCCACCTAATGATCTCAAACACCCCCCTTTCTCCATTTTAGCCAATCCTTCTTGGCCCCTTGAGGAATGGCATTCAGCCGATCTGTAATTTGCTGCCACAATTTCTGCGCTATTTGTCTATTAAATGTTTCCCTGAATAATCCAGACCGTAAGTCTTCCATCCACTGGACTAACATGTTTTTTCTGTTGGTCTGTTGGAAACGCTCTTTCTCCCATAGCGAAAAAGAAAATTATTCCGATTTGATTTCCAACATCATCTGACTTTTTTAAACAAAAAAAAAGAAACGTAACGCTTACATAATGTATTTTTTTATATTTTCAGTTGTTTACATAACACACGTTTACACAATTCATCTCACATCGTAATTTAAATTGTACAAATAGGTAGCCGATGCGATTATGGTTTTCGAGCAGGATTTTGTGTTATATACCTAACAGTTTACACCTGAGTTATTATTTCTTATATCTTAGACAAAAGCTCAATCCTTGAAATCTTCTAAAATATGTCATAAGCGAATTTCCATCGTTTGATTCTTAACTTGCTCCGAGTTCACCCCACCATAGATACTATCTGCTGGCGACGGAGTGGAACGTTAGCTCGGCGATTCAAAGGTGTGACCTTCCTCCTTGCTATCTCTCGTTTGCTGTGTCCGAGCAAAGTGGCCGTTTGGATTGTTTAAATTTTCAGTTTCTTTATCCCACGTGGAGTTTTGTATTTCTATTTAAACAATTAATCCATTACGCCTAGTGCATATTTGAATACGTAACAGTCCACTGGGCAAATCAATTTATTTTGAGAGGTGCTGTTCTGGTCACGAGGCTGTAAGTATTTTCACACTGAAACCTATGTCCCAATGGCGAGTCCAAGACACTTATTACAGCAGCCCATCCTGTTCACTTTTCGGCATCTCATTTGGTGCATCCCAAAGAGCCAACCAGCAGGTTAGATGCTTTCGTCTGACGTAGAAGAGAACGGACGCAACGCCAGAGGAGATCAAGCTTCCACACGTGTACCACCACTTGCCGCGCAGCTGATTGACGATAGCTTCGCATATTTTCCTGGAAATGGTGGCCTAGTCAGAGGGCAACGAGACACTTTTACGCCAGTTTGAGTAAGACAGTCCATTTCGATTTACACTTTTTTTTATATTCGCATCTGAAACTGATTTCTTATCCACGCCTGCCAACCCAATCGCATCGATTCCTAATTAGGATTTTGATTAGCTCGCATAGGTTCCTGTAATAACTTAAGATTAGGAAAACAAAACAGAAGCAGTTCCTTTTTAATACTAACCACCGACTAACTCCAATTTGTAAATATTGTAAATAATAGGGTAATAAATTGATTATAAAGGAAATTAACTTAACTTGCTTGTTTAGAAACTTCTATCATCCTAGAATAGATATACGTTCCGGCTTCTGGTTTTATCCTTTCAACAACTAAAAATCCAGTGGCGCCCATTTCATTCAGTAAATAGGTCCTAATAACTGTCAATTCGAACCTACCCTTTAGCTCTCCGAATTGGTTTAATACCCCTGTCTACGGCATGTTATTTCGTGGTATCGCAATAGGACCCTTAACGTCAAAAAAATATATATATATTCCACGTTATAAAAATAAATGACGCCCAACGAGTGGGGCTTTGAAGATAGCAAACACGATTTAATCGTTCTGTAGGTTAGTGTTTGGATAATATTTCTAAATTTTTTTATTGTGAATAAAATAAGTGTGTTTTATTCGAGTTTAAATATATAAAATACGCATAAATATTAGCTTGGCATTAGAAGTGGGTTTCACGAAGGTATTTTGAGTTCGGTTGTATTTACTATAATATTATTTGTAAAAAAAGGTCGCTTGCTCAAAACGACACAGGTTTAGCAGGTCAATTTTATTCAAGTGCTAATTGCTTGTTTATTCTCACTAAAATATAGTACATACTCTCCTATGTTGTATTGCCCATGATAAACATATCGGGTGTGACTTGCAAAAACTGGTGACTTACAGGTACTTGTAAGTGTTGTTTATGGTTGAAAATTGTTTGGTTGTTAAAACGATATAGGTCGCTTAGGAATCCACATCGGCATTTCTAATACGAATTGGTAATATTGGTTTCTTAAAAGTAAAAAATTTTTACCTAGATCTGAATTTGTGCACATGAACGTACCGAGGTTTTTATAAAATAGCATCAATAGCTATTAACTTTGAACTGTTATCGAAAATAGGCATCGTTTTGCTGATCACCTGTATATTAGAGCTTTAGTTCTGTTGGACTGTTTTATTCTTCAATACATCTAATAAATTTTCATTTATTATTTTATTGATTAGTCTTCTAGTCATTTTCGTTGGAAATGGAAGAAGAAAAATTCCAAGTTAATCATTTGCACGATTATGAAATTGCTTATGAGCTAAATATACGCAAAGTTAAAACTTCCCGCAATTTATGTGACCGAAGAAAGATTTTGAGACGTCTTATAGCAAAAGAAGTTAACAAACCTGGCGCTAATGTGGATTTGTGTTCTTATAGTTTTGATTACGATAGGGAAACCAAGGAAATAGAGAAAACTAGTGATCAGATTGTTGAAGCTATAATAGACTATAATGACTCTGAAGAATAAAATGATCAACTCTTTTCTAGAACTAAATCAATACTTCTCCGTTTGCAGGGTAGAATTTGTAATTTAGGAAAGTTTCTTCATATTCCTGATTGTGTAGACGATGATCAGAGGGACACTCAAAATTAGAGGGTGATCTGCATGAAAGTAGGGATGCTCGCGTTAGGGCCAATAATAGTAATAATTCTACTTTGAATAATTCACAGATTCAAACATCTGTAATTAACGTAGCTACTCCTTCAACTTCCTGTTCTGGCAAAAGTATGCCCGTTGCTAAGTGGGAAATGAAATTTAATGGGGACTCAAAGCAAGTCTACTCTTTTCTCGAAAAGATTTCTGAAATAGCGCAAGCGCGTAGAGTATCGACGCGCTTGCGCTACGCGACGTGACGAATTGTTTAATTCGTCAGCGGAATTTTTTGTAGGTGACGCTTTCGTGTGGTTTAGATCAATTAAAAATTCGGTTAATGATTGGGAAGAGCTCTTAATGAGATATGGGAAGAAATAAAGAAGAGAAAGCTAAAGAAGCACGAATCGGTCGCTATATTCATCGCATATATGGAAACTTTCATTAAACAGAACTTGTTGCCCGACTATATTGCTCATTTGGTCTCAGTTCACGTTAATACTGTTTCGGATTTGATCGAATACTGTCGTAAATTGGAAGATGCTAATTACGTTGAAAATAAAAACAAAACTAAGGTTAATGAATTGATGGAAGTAAAAGCTAAAACGGGGGTTAGAAATAAAAATAAATTTAACAAAACCAAAAATGCTGGTTGTGGTCAAAGTTCTAAGTTTGGAGACAATGAAGTACAATCGAGTAATACGCAAACATTAATTTCATGTTGGAATTGTGGTTTAAAAAAATCATACTGTTGTGAACTCAGGGTTCAATAATTCCAGTGTAACGATTTAACACGAAAACACTATTTATTTACTCTACAAATACACACAGGTACAATTCGACTACTAAATAACTCACTACTTAACACTTTATAGCCTTCTATTATCGCTTGGTACATTAGCTTACTTATAGCTCGATTAAAATAAGACTACTCTTAACCGCGCGCGCTATTTGCCTTTTATACACAATCCTAAAATTACAGAAAAACCTAGAACGTTCTTGATAAGAATTCTTGAATAATCTCACATAAAAAAAATTCTAAACAACTGCCTTCTAGACAAACAGAGCAATAAATCACTCGTGTCACACAGAGCAATAAATCACACGTGTCAGCCATGAAGCAGCGCGGATAGGTCGCGAAGCGGACCAACCACACGCGTTGCCCCGCCTCCCATGCGGCGTCTCTGCGTATCGTAACATTGCCTTCCTCCTAAGGCTGTTCGTCCAGAACAGATAGGGTTCCGTGGTATCGTGCTAATCGATCCAAATGAACTACCTTCATCTTTGACCTGGGGTTCTGCTGGATTCTATACACCACGTCATTAATCCTTTTTATAATTGTATAAGGTCCTTCTCATTTTTGGCTAAGTTTGGGCGACTTCCCCACCTTTCGCCGGGGATTGTATAGCCACACCAAATCACCATCCTGGAAGCCGCGGGAGTTAGCTTGTAAGTCATATCTTGCTTTGGCTCGATCACTGGAGATATGCAGTTTATTCCTGACTTGTTCATGAACATTGTTAAGCCCCTCCTTGAGCTCCTCCACAAAATTATTAGAGTTGAGCGACTCTTTTTCTGGTGTTCCATACATCAAATCCGCAGGAAGCCTCATTTCCCTTCCGAACATCACTTTCGCCGGAGTATAACCAGTGGCTTCATGCGTAGAGCCTCGATATGCCATCAACATTAGAGGTAGATGTCACCATTTTAGACAGGTCCGATTAAATGTCTCTACCATCCCATCCCACTGTGGATGCAAAGGAGTTGTCCTGGTCTTGCGAATTCCGAGAAGTTCCATGACCTTCTGGAAAACAGCCGATTCAAAATTTCGGCCCTGATCAGAATGAAGTTCGAGAGGGACTCCAAATCTGCAGAACATTTCATTTACTAGCACCGTTGCCACAGTCGTTGCTTCCTGATTAGGCCGGGCGTACGCTTCAGGCCATTTAGTGAAGTAATCCATGGCGACAAAGATGTATTTATTGCCTGACTCAGTCTGAGGAAATGGTCCCGCGACATCAATTGCTACCCTCTCAAATGGAGCACCTACAGTGTACTGCACCATTCGGCCCCGAGATCTTGTTCGAGGTCCTTTTGTGGCACAACAAACTTCGCATTTGCGGCACCAAGAATCAACGTCTTCATGATTATTCACCAAGTAGAACCGCTCTTTAATTTTGGCCAAGGTTTTATTGACCCCAAAATGATCTCCACTGGTTCCGTCGTGCATTTCCTGTAGTACATCCGATTTTCTGCTACCAGGAACAACCAACTGACTGACTACGGTCTTGCCATCCGGACTCTCCCACGATCTCTTCAGTAATCCATTTTCTATTTTAAGAGAGTGCCACTGGGCCCAGAGCGCCTTCAGGTTTGGACTTTTACCAGCAATTTTTTGCCATTCTGCGCTCTTGTCGTCAGTCTTTGCAGAGAGGATGGGTCCAATATCTGGATCGTTCATTTGTTCTTCTCGAAGCGTCTGTGTGGTCCACCCATCGTTCATTTCTACCGACGTTCTCCTTACAGAAGGAAGTCCCTCACGCCGCTCAGTTCTTTGACAATGCCGACAATCTTCTTTACATGGCCGTCTAGACAGTGCATCGGCATTTCCGTGAGACCTTCCTGGTCGATGATCAATTTGGCAATCGTACTGCTGCAGGCGCTCTATCCATCTGGCTATTTGGCCTTCAGAGTTTTTCATCTGTAATAACCAGTTCAAGGCTCCATGGTCAGTTCTAATCAGGAACCTTTTTCCATATAAGTAGCGATGGTAATGTTCGACTGCTTTAACGATGGCCAATAGCTCTTTTCTAGTGACGCAATAGTTTTTTTCTGGCTTACTTAAAGCCTTACTGTAGTACTCAATGACCTTCTCTTACCCGCTTTGTTTTTGAGAGAGTACTGCACATAGACCACAGTTACTTGCATCCGTGTCTAAAATAAACAGTCCGTCCTTTACAGAGTAAGCCAAGAGTGGACTAGAACAGAGGGCAGCTTTAAGCCTTGCAAACGCCTGACTGCAATCGTGGTTCCACACGAACGGTGTTTTCTTTTCCGTTAGTTTGTGCAGCGGTTTTGCAATGTCGGCAAATCCCTCTACAAATCTCCTGTAGTAAGTACATAGTCCAAAAAGCTCCTTACTTCGTGTTTGTCTCGGGGAATTGGCCAATCTTTAATGGCAAATATTTTACTTTGGCTAGTTTTAATGCCTTGTTCTGAGATAGTATGCCCCAAGTAATCGACTTGCTTTTGGAATAGGCCGCATTTCTTGTAGTTTAACTTCAGGTGAGCATTCCGTAAGTTGTTGAAGATTTCTCTTAAATTCTTCACATGCTCGTCGAAATTACGTCCCAAGACAATAATGTCATCTAATTATACCAGGCAAGTTTTCCAAGTCAGCCCCCTCAAGACAAGTTCCATTAGTCGCTCGAAAGTTGATGGAGCATTGCACAATCCAAAAGGCATAACAGTGAACTGGTATAGCCCAGAACCAGTAGAAAATGCAGTCTTCTCTTTGACTTCGGGAGCAATCTTTACTTGCCAGTACCCACTTTTTAAATCTAGAGTGGAAAACCACTTTGATCCCGATAAAGTTGCCAACGTGTCGTCTATACGTGGCAATGGGTAGCTGTCTTTCTTGGTCACATCATTAAGTTTCCTGTAGTCAACACAGAACCGCGTTGAACCCTCTTTCTTCTTAACAAGAACCACAGGCGCCGACCATGGACTAGATGATCCTTCTATGACGCCATCCTTTAACATTTCATTCAGCAAACTGTTAACTTCTTGTTGTTTGGCCAGAAGGATCCTTCGTGGGTGTTGTCGTATTGGCTGGGCATTTCCTGTGTTGATCTTATGGACAACTAAATCAGTTTGACTGTCATTGCTCTTGAAGTTAAACATATCAGATACATCCATAACAAATTTTATCGCAGACTGAATTTCTTCCTTTGACAGATGACTCCAATGTCGTTTGAAAGCATCAATAACCTCTAGGGAAGCTTGGTTAGAGGATTCAATTTTGGATGTCTCTCCTTCGACACAATCGCATACCCATTGCACAGGCTCATAATTGGCAAGAACTGTCCTTCTTTGAGCTTGATGGTCTTTTCTCCAATATTTGCAACTCGTACTGGCATAGACTTCTTCGTGTCTGTCAAAGTTCGTGTTACCATGATTTCGGATGTCAAATCCAGGTTAGGTTCTATAAGTCCTATGGACCACCCAGAATCATTTTCAGAAGTCACTGTGATAATTTGTTCTGAATTTGGAGGAATTTTCCACATCTTCCACCACCAGTAGACGGATACTAGTTTCCACATTTCCATTGGTTAATGCAAACTCCTAATCTCCAAACGTGAGAATATTGCGTTTATGATCATAGGAAAATCCATGCTTCCTGACGGGATCCATTCCCAAAATAAACTCGTCTTTGATCCTGGCAACCAACACTTTATGCCGAACTTCAAGTCTTTCTCCAATAATGATGGTGACATCGGCTTCTCCGTCTATAGGGCAAGATTCTCCAGTGACTGATTTTAACATAATAAGATTGGGCAATGGTTGTATGGTATATCCGACAAGTTTATCTGGCCTTACAATGGTCACATCTGCTCCTGTATCGATGGTAATCTGGATCTTCTGTCCCTTAATCCGTCCGGCCACTGTAAGACTTTTGCCACCCAAATTAATGACTTTAAAGTTCCTTGGGGGTCTTAACGGGCCCGTTAAGTTAAGTTCCGGTCAATTGCCCCCTTGCATTGACCGGAATTAGTTTTCCTGGGGTCTTGGTCGCCGCTCGGTCTTCTAAATGACGGCGACGGACTTCTTGCCCTATTACGGCAGTTACTCTTGATGTGACCCAGTCTGCCGCAGTTAAAACATTTTATGCCCCGATTGTTTGTTGATCGAGGAGTTCTTCCCACCAGGGCTTGCATATTGACTGCGATATCCTTCAACGCTTTTTGTAAACTGGCCATGGATTCAGCCATTGACGTATTCTCCTCATCACCGCAAGTTGCCATTCTTACACGTGGAGATGAACTAGATGACACTCGTGACGCCTCGAATTTCAGGGCCCGAACTAGTGCCTCGCTGATATCCTTGGGCCTCACTAGATGTAAGTGGTATCTCATGTCACTATCGCGAACTCCCTCGATGAACCTTTCGGCGGCAAATTGCGTTTGAAAAGATTCAGGGGCTGATGGGTATGCCAGGTGAATTAGTCTATGTCCGCGTCAAATTTTTGTAAGGATTCACTTGACTTTTGCTGTCTCATCCTCAGCTGGGCCTGGAACACGGTTTCTTTGTGCTCATTTCCAAATCGTAGTTGCAGAGTGTGTACTAAAGCTGCATAATTACTTTGATCAGCTGCCGACAGAGATTGGAGTAATTCAGCCGCTTTTCCACGAAGTGCTGCCACTAGTGGTGTAGCTTTCTGGGGCTCGGACCAGCCATTAGCTTTTGCAGCTGCCTCAAATTGGGTTTTATAAATTTCCCAGGCCGTAGTACCGTCATAATCGGGAGGCTTAATTTTAGCGTTGGCTGTGCTAAAACTCTCTGTAGACACGTTGTCGTCCTCAAGTTGTTCCCGGAATTTCTTTTCTAGCTCGAGAACCCTCTGGTTGACAGCTTCGAGTCCTTCGTTAACGCCGTTAATGGATTCGTTAACGCTGTTAACGGATTCGTTAACGGATTGCATTATCCTTTCTTCAAATTGTTGCTCCCGAGCTGCGAGATGGGTCACTATTTCTTCTTTGAACCGTTTCTGTTCTTCCTTTTGTTCTATATAACTTCGTTCCTGCACTTGATCACGTTTTTCCTGCTCTTCGTTCTGTTCTAGATAACGTCGCTCCTGTATTTGATCACGTTTTTTCCAGCTCTTCCCTCTGTTGTTGCATAAGGGAGAGCACTGCGGCTAGTTGATCCTCCATCGCTTGATGCTGGCTTCTGGTCACTGGCATAAACACGTAATGTCCGGCAATGAAGCACCACTTACGGTTCAGCAATATTAGTCCTCAAATTCCCACTGGAATCCCACTTCTGACACCAATTGTTGCTAACTCAGGGTTCAATAATTCCAGTGTAACGATTTAACACGAAAACACTATTTATTTACTTAACAAATACACACAGGTACAATTCGACTACTAAATAACTCACTATTTAACACTTTATAGCCTTCTATTATCGCTTGGTACTTTAGCTTACTTATAGCTCGATTAAAATAAGACTACTCTTAACCGCTCGCGCTATTCGCCTTTTATACACAATCCTGAAATTACAGAAAAACCTAGAACGTTTTTGATAAGAATTCTTGAATAATCTCACATAAAAAAAAGATTGTAAACAACTGCCTTCTAGATAAACAGAGCAATAAATCACTCGTGTCACACAGAGCAATAAATCACACGTGTCAGCCATGACGCAGCTCGGATAGGTCGCGAAGCGAACCAACCACACGCGTTGCCCCGCCTCCCATCCGGCGTCGCTGCGTATCGTAACAATACCTTTCAAGACTGTCGAGCGAAACGAAAAACATTTTGTTATAAATGCGGACAGCCAGATGTCAAATCTCCTAATTGCAAAACATGTTCAAAAAACCAAGTAGGAACAGAGCATTGACACCTCCGTGCTCTGCAAGTAATTCTGTAATGAACGCTTCAACTAACAGTCGATTGTCTAATGATGAGTTAAGTTTGAATCACGATAGTAATTGTTTTTACAAGCATGATAATTGGAAAAAAATGGTTGATCAATAATGAATTAGCCCCTTTACTGATAAAAAAAATAATTAGATAAGAGGCCTTATATTTCTGTAAATGTTTTGGATTATGACGTAACAGTTTTATTAGATTCAGGAGCTACAACATCAGTAATTCGTTCTCATGGTTTGACTTTAATAAACAAACTTAAACTTAAAATTTATTCTTCAGATTCTCTTAACGTATCAACTGCAGATAGTTCTCGTAAAAAAGTTAGTGGTTCGGTAGATTTACCCGTAAGAATAAATAACGAGTGTAAGGTATTAAAGTGCTTAGTTGTGCCTACCTTACCCCATGCCTTTATTTTTGGTTGTGATTTTATAAGATTATTTCGTGTAATTTTTGATTTATGTAGGCATGTTTGGTATACAGAGGGTTAGTGCAGTAATTGCAAGGAGTTTTCATATGAATACAGTGAGCAAAATTTCGGTGATACTCTTTGTAATAATGACACTTTGTTAAATAAACAAAGGCGCATAGCTGAAAATGTCACTAAGTCCTTTGCAGTGACGAAAGATTGGGCAGAACAAACAAGTACACAATATCGATACAGGCGATGCCAAACGCATTAGGAAAAGATCTTTTCTTATGTCACCTTAGATGTAGAAAATTTTGAATCAAGAACTAGACGAGATGCTAAAGTTGGGGGTAGTGGAGCCATCAAATAGCCCATGGTGTTTACTTGTACTTCAGGTTAAAAAGAAAACTGGAGAACATCGATTAGTATACGATGCAAGGAAACTGAATAACGTAACTAAGCATGATAGATATCCTCTACAGAATGTAGACAGAATTTTAGATTCTCTGCGCAGAGCGAAATAAACTAAGAATCAATTGAAACGATACACCCCAAATTTTGAATGAATTTATAACTGTCTATCTCTGAAGCCACTCAACCGATTTTCGTTGGAGATGCCATTTTGGTAAGATCCATGTATAAACTGCTTCAAGTGGTTATGTACTCGGTTATATGTTTTGCAGGTTTCGTAGTACAGGGTTCAACAAAACTTGATGCATTTTTGTAAAAACTTTTTTAGCAGATAATTTTGCGGAAAAAAAACTGAACATTTTTTGCTACGGGAGTATATGGAGGCGAGTCATACCGCGGGACGTATTTGGTGTTTTTTGGATATTTTGCCTGGTTCCATAGATATTTAGTTTTTTCTATAAAAGAGGTATCATTTAAAACTGCGGCTCCAATTTGCCTCATAATAAAAATATTGACAAAAATTTCATATTGAATATAAAGACTATGCGTAGGGCAAGCTAGACGTATAGGCGTAATGGATATAAAGTTAGACCCATCCACAGTGGAGAACAGAAAAAAAAAATTCAAATGTCGAATTGATAATCGAATGTCCACAATTAAGTGATGTGGGACAAAATATATGGATAATTTTAAAATCCCGGTGCTTGATTATTGCAGCTATTAATGATGCCTCGGGATCTTTTTCTGTCATTCATATCTTCATTAGTTTAAAAAAGAAATAGGTTTTTCTAAAAGTGTAACATTTCAAGACCATAAGAAAAATAAATCTCCTATTCCATGAGAATTAGAAAAATTTGGAATTGGACGTAGTGATATGTGAACCAGAGCTATGCCTAATTGTTTGGACCTACAGGGTGAGCCACGAAAGTGACACTAATCCTTACATTCTGAATTTTGACTGAATGAAACTGAACTTCGAAAATTGTTTGTGCTAATAAAAACAGAGCGAATTATCCGATAGTCGCAATTTTTAATTTGAATATGTTCAGAAAGTACGGCTAATCTGAAGAAGTACGTATAACAAGATGTCACACGTAAAGATGAATAACATGAGGGCCTTGAAAACACCAAGAGATCCTAAGTTGAATAAATAGGAAAAGCTTAGAACAATCTAAAGCTTAACAAAATTGTTTTTAAGAACTTAAAAACTTTCAACTGCGTTCGAGAATCTTCGAAAATATTCATCTAGGCTGTGCCATCACTACCCCCAACCCAGTCCTTCCACTGCTGCGCGACGGCGGGAGTATAAATACCACGGAGCTCGCCTCAGTCGAATCAGTCAATGTCGGTAAGCATGGGAGATCACTTCGCCCATTCGATTTGCTCTAGACGAATCGTCAGAAAGAAATTCTATTGGACCACGGCTTCAAAATCCGGAAAACACTTTAGAGTGTAAGACTCAGGTAATTTGAAACAGTTCCGTGTGATTTATTCCGTCTATATTTGTGCATTTAAAAATGCAATTTTGGGGTCTTTGGAGAAATCCATGTTAGAATTATATCTAAAATCGATTAAAAGGAACTCACCTCATCTAAAAGTGCAGGCTTGTACATGTTTCTTGAAAATGTCATATTAAGACTAAGGCCAAAATTGGTAAAAAATGACTCAACGCGTGAAAAAAATGCAAACTAAAAGTGTCTGAACAAAAAAACAGGTTTAGATTACAGGCCGGCAGGTTAAAAATGACTTACAAAGTCTTTAGATTTAAAGATTTCGCGATTTGTGGACAGCTGGTTACCAGTAGGGCCAAAATCGGTAAAAAAATTACTTAAAGCGTTAAAAATGCAAGATTTGGGTTTGTGGACAAAACTAAGGTTAGAATTGGTGCATTATTGATCAAACATGAGCCATATTGTTTAGAAATGCAAATTTTGGTTTTGAAGAAATTTTGTTTCAAGGCAAATTAGGAAAATTGATTTAAATATTTTTTGGTAAAATTAATTTTTGGACCAAAGTGAGTAAAATTTCACTAAAAAGACTTTAAAATGACAATTTAGTTTTTTTCCGAAGAAAACAATTCATCTAGGCTGTCAAAGCAATGTCCACTCTTTTAGAGGTATAGTTGTAATATCATAAAAGCGACTGATAAAATTTTAATCAGAGAAAAATTATATTAAAAATAACAAAGCAACAAAATTAACAGCTTATTAAAAATATGGAAACAATGATAAAAAAACATTTTTTTGTTAAATGGTAATTTTAGATGAATGATGATCTGATGTGTTTGTGGCTCTATATTTTTTAGTACCTTATTGCAGCAGCACGAACTTGCAGCACTGCATCTACTAAAGTGTCTGAAAATGCAAAGTTGTAAAAATTTGTGTGAGAATTAAAGCTAAAATCGGGTTAAACACCGACATTGTCTCGACAGTCAAACTTTTTTGTTTTTGGAGAAATAATTTTTTTTATCAAAATAAGCGAAATGTGATTAAAAATGCTATGACGCTGTGACTATTAAAAAAAGATTTCGTGTTTTTCGAGAATCTGAGGTTAGGATTATTATCGAAACTCGATAAAAAAATTACTCAACATGTGAAAAATTAAAACTTTCATCATTTAAGTCGTTTAAAAATGCAAAATTCGATGTTGTGCAAATACTCGACTCGAGGCAGGACTAGATTAAAAATCGTTTAAAACTTACAGAAAATGTATAAAAATGCAAATTTTTAGAATTTTTTGTTGAAATTAAAACTAAAATCGGATTAAAGACGACCTACATGGTCTAAACATGTAAAGTTTGTGTTACTGAAGAAATTTTTTTATCAAAATAAGTGAAATGTAACCACAAACACTTCAACATAAATATATCGTGTTTTTCGAGAATGTCAGGTTATAATTAGTATCAAAACTCGATAGAAAATGACTCAACATGGGTAAAAATGAGAAAATGTTTGGTTAAGGCGTAAATTCAGATTTTGACCAAAATCAGTTGAGATTACTCAAATCGTTCAAAAATGCAAATTTGGATTTTGTGCAAATACTCAAGTGCGGAGTAGACTATAAATCGTTTTAAACTGACAACATAAAGCACCCGAAAAGCAAATTTGTAAAAATGTATGTTAAAATTAAAGCTAAAATTGTTTGCAGAAAATTTTATTTTTGTCTCTCTATATATCAAACTTCTTGTTTTTGGTTTAGAATAAGTTAAATTTGACTTAAAAACTTCAAAATTAAAATTTGGTGTTTTTTACTGTCTTTGATTGTAATGACGTAATAAGACTGAAATTAGTCGTATAAATATTTTTTTTTAAATGCCAAAGTACGTTTTAAGGGTGCCTAAAATTCAACCTCCCAAGGGGGATATCTCTCAAACTATTGAACCTACGGGTCTTTGGTACAGTTCTTTGGTAAGAAGTGAAAGAGGACATAAAAAAAAACAAGAAACCGTTGGATATCCTTCCTCAGATTAGCCGTACTTTCTGAACATATTCAAACTAAAAAATGCGACTATCGGTTAATTCGCTCTATCTGTATTAACACAAACAATTTACGAAGTTTCATTCAGTCAAAATTCAGAATGTAAGGATTAAAAAAATGAGGATTAGTGTCAGTTTCGTGGCTCACGCTGTACATCTAAATAATTAGGCATAGCTCTGGTTCACATATCACTACGTCCAATTCCAAATTTTTCTAACGCTCATGGAATAGGAGATTTATTTTTCTTATGGTCTTGAAATGTTAGACTTTTAAAAAAACCTATTTTAAAAAAAAACTAATCAAGATATAAAGGACAGAAAAAGGTCCCGAGGCATCATTAATAGCTGCAATAATCATTGACATTCGATTATCAATTCGATATTTGAAAAAAATTTACTTTCTGTTCGCCACTGTAGATGGGTCTAACTTTATAGCCATTACGCCTATACGTCTAGCTTGCCCTATGCATAGTCGGTATATTCAATATGAAATTTTTGTCAATATTTGTATTATGAGGCAAATTGGAGCCCCAGTGTTAAATGATATCCCTTTTATAGAAAAAACTAAATATCTATGGAAAAAGGCAAAATATCCAAAAAACACCAAATATGTCCCGAGGTATGACGCGTTTTCATATACTCCCGTAGCAAAAAATGTTTTGCATTTTTTTTTCCGCTAAATTATCTGCTCAAAAAGTTTGTACAAAAATGCATCAAGTTTTGTTGAACCCTGTATTAGGAAACCTGCAAAATATATAACCGAGTACATAGCCTCTTAAAGCAGTCTATACATGGATCTTACCAAAATGTCATCTCCAACGAAAATCGGTTGAGTGGCTTCAGAAATAGACAGTTTTAAAGTTCATTCAAAATTTGGGGTGTATCGTTTCAATTGATTCTTAGTTTATATAAGTTCTATTGATCTCAGAAAGGCTTTCTGGCAGATTCCACTAGATCCGGCAGCAAAGGAGAAAACTGCCTTTAGTATCGTCGGGAGAGGCCAATATCAATTTGTGACTATGCCTTTTGGACTGTGCAATGCTGCCCAGACTCAGCAGCGTCTTGTTGATGCTTTACTTGGACCAAAGTATGAGCCTAAGATATTTTCTTTTATGGATGACATCATCGTTACTGGATCTACTTTTGAAGAGCATACTGAACTGCTGAATATAGTGAAAGAAAAGTTGAAAGAAGCAAACCTGACAGTATATCTGAAAAAATGCGATTTTTTCAGGTCTTCGCTGAAATTTTTAGGGTACATAGTTGGAAATAATTCTCTGAGAACAGACCCAGATAAGGTGGATGCAATGGTAAATTATCCCAGACCTAGAACTATAACAGAAATTAAACGATTTATTGGGTTGTGCTTGGGGTAAACACGATTTATTGAGAACTTCTCAATTTTAGTAGCTCCAATAAATGATTTGTTGAAGACCAAAAAAAAGGGACAATCTATTGTATGGAATGAAAAAGCTGAAGATGCCTTTGTTAAAATAAAAGAATTATTGGTTTCGTCACCAATTCTGACGCAACCAGACTTTTCAAAAAGGTTTACTATTCAGTCTGATGCTTCAAATGTCGGGCTGGGTGGCATCTTGACTCAAGAAATCGATGGCCAAGAACGTGTGATAGCATATGCTAGTCGTTCACTCACTAGAACAGAGAGGAATTATCCTACCTTAGAAAAGGAACTTTTGGCGGTGCTGTTTTGTATAGATAAATTTAAAGCCTATATAGAAGGGAGTGGGGTGTAAGGGGAGAGGGGTGTAAGGGGAGAAATCCATATTAATATGTTTTTCCCAAATGCCAAGCTCACCTGCAAGCGGTGCACCCTGCTAGAGAACCAACGAGGCAATGGCGACCGAATTTCTGTCGGAATAAACAGAACCCCCCAGTATTGTCAACAGCCTCTTTGGAGGGTGGAAGAACAAACTGAGGTAAGGGCACTCTTTTGTCCGTGGGATGAGAAATCATCCCAAAAGGCAGATGAATCAGGAATGATCAATGGCATAAGGATGCAGAAAGCACCGGAAAACTACTGCATTAAAGACTCATAGGAGTTTCCCAGGAAAATCATCATGGAAAATTGTGGAGAAATGAAAGAAGTTACTGATCATGGAACTCGGATACCAAGATCCGGCAGGGGAAGAGATAGCAGGGCTCCCCAGGTCGTCATCGAGCGAAATCCCTGTATATTGAAAAACAAGCAAGCCTTGAAGATTTGTACTTGGAATGTGAAGAGCCTTTATGAAGCTGGTAAAGCGCACAATGTAATCAAGGAGATGAGAAGACTACAGATCGACATCCTGGGTATAAGCGAGATGAGATGGCCAGGATCGGGAGAGTGTAGTATGGGAAATCACAAAATTTATTACACTGATAACACAGGAAGGCGACACGAAAATGGAGTTGGAATAATAGTCAACAATAACATTCAATCGGCAGTTATAGGATGTATCAGACAATCAGATAGAATAATAATGCTGAAATTAAGAGGAACGTTATTCAATGTAAACCTGGTTCAGGTGTACGCTCCTACGGCAGAAAAGAGTGAGGAAGAGATTGAGGACTTCTACAGTCAGATTGGGGTAGTGATGAAGAACGTGAAAAAGAGAGATATCACTATTATCATGGGGGACTTCAATGCAAAGGTCGGTAAAGGGTCAGAAGATAAACTAGTAGGGCTCTACGGACTGGGACAAAGAAACCAAAGAGGTGACAGATTGGTTCAATTTTGCAGAGAAGAAAAACTAGTTGTTACCAACACATTTTATAAACTACCATCCAGACGGTTATATACATGGAGATCACCCGCAGACAAACCTGGCAATATAGTAAGAAATCAGATTGACTTCATGCTGATTAGTGAACGATTTCGTAATAGTATGACTTCAGTCAAGACATACCCGGGAGCCGATGTCCCCTCTGACCACAACCCTTTGGTGTGCCAGCTGAAGACAAAACTAAAAAAGACGCTGCCACAAAAAACGTCCAAGAAATATGACATCGAAAAACTCAAGAACCCTGAAATCCGAGAGAAAGTAAAGAATGCTTTGACATCTGAATTTAAGGACATACGTACATCCATTTCTGAACCAGACAAGACATGGAATACAATGGAAACAAGAATAATTGAAGTTAACAACCGTTTTCTAAAAACTGATACCGCGAGACAGAAGAAGAAAGGATGGATGACCGACGAAATTATGAATCTGATGGAAGAAAGACGGAGAGTTAAATCGAATAATACTCAAGAATATTGGGCAATTCACAGGAATATCCGAAAAAAGATCCGAGAAGCTAAAGCACAATGGATGACCGATAAGTGCAATGAAATAGAAGATCTAAATAAGAAACATGACATATTCAATACACATAAAAAGATCAAAGAAGTCACAGGCAGGTTTAGACAAAGACCTTCTGGAAATGTATCTGATGAGAATGGTAATATTATGTTGGAAATTAATGATATATTAACAGTATGGGAAAAATATACTGAAGGTCTGTTTGATGATCAACAACGACCCGAAAAACCCGTCTTTGATACTGTTGAAGGTGCACATATCACTATATCAGAAGTAAAGCAGGCAATTAAGCTCATGAAAAACAGAAAAGCAATGGGTCCAGATGAAATACCATCAGGAATTTTTAAAATTATGGATGAAGATACCATTGAAACACTAACTGCACTTTTTAACAAAATATATGATACTGGCATAATCCCACAAAAATGGCTTGCATCCACCTTTATTGCATTGCCCAAGAAATCCAATGCAAAATCGTGCGAAGACTTCCGCACCATTAGCCTGATGTGCCATGTACTTAAAATATTTCTAAAGATCATTCATGCGCGGATATATAAAAAATGTGAAGAGCAAAACGGAGAAACACAGTTCGGTTTCAGAGATGGACTGGGGACGCGGGAAGCTTTGTTTGCAGTCCAGGTCTTGATTCAGCGGTGCAGAGACGTGAACTGCGACGTGTATGTGTGTTTCCTGGATTACACCAAGGCTTTTGACAGATGCCAACATAAGAAAATGATAGATCTGTTAGTGGATATTGGACTGGATGGAAAAGACATCAGGATTATCGCTAACTTTTACTGGGGACAAAAAGCTACAGTTAGAGTTGAAAATCAGCAGACTGAATACATTCAAATCAAAAGAGGTGTACGGCAGGGTTGCATACTGTCGCCGCTCCTGTTCAATTGTTACTCGGACACCGTTTTCAAAGAGGCTCTAGAAAACACGGATCGAGGCATCAAAGTTAACGGCGAAATTATCAATAATATCCGCTATGCTGACGACACTGTCCTGTTTTCGGACAGTTTAGAGGGGCTACAAGAGTTATTGAACAAAGTTAATCGAACTAGTGAGAAGTACGGGCTGAGCTTAAATGTCAATAAGACCAAATATATGGTGATTAGTAAAGATCCAATTCAATCAGGTAACTTGTGTATAGACAATAAACCAATTGAAAGGAAGTCAAAGTTCACTTATCTCGGCTGCACATTGAAAGAAAACTGGGATCATTCACAGGAGATAAAACATAGAATTGAAATAGCGAGAAATACGTTTATACAAATGAAACCGCTTCTGTCATGTCGAGACCTGAGTCTGGCCCTTAAAAAGAGAATGGTCGTGTGTTATGTATACTCCACTCTTCTGTACGGTGTGGAGGCTTGGACGCTGTCAGACGCTATGGAGGGAAGGTTGCGGGCTTTTGAAATGTGGATTTTCAGAAGAATTCTTAGGATCTCTTGGATGGAAAGAATTACCAACGAAGAAGTACTCCGAAGAATGGGATGTGGGCCTGAAATCGTGCTTACTGTGAAATGTAGAAAGTTAGAGTATTTTGGCCATATCATGAGACATAGCAAGTACAGAATTCTCCAAAACATAGTTCAAGGCAAGGTTGATGGCCGACGAGGGCCTGGGAGAAGAAGAATTTCTTGGCTGGCTAACTTGCGAAAATGGTTTGGAGCAACATCTACTGAACTGTTTCGATGCGCAGCCAACAAGATCCGCATAGCTATGATGATAGCCAACGTCCGTAATCGGACAGGGCAATAGAAGAAGAAGAAGAATAGAAGGGAGTAGATTTACTGTTATTACTGATAATTACTCCTTGCTATGATTGAATAATCTGAAAAATCCTTCCGGGAAGTTGGTTCGTTGGTCTGTAACGTCAACACACATTTGATTTAATTCATCGGAAAGGTCCCTAAATGTAGTAGCTGATGCCATATCTAGAATTCCGGAAAGTCAAGATGAAATTACGGCGTTGCACGATGTAGATCTGGACCGAATAGACCCTTGGTTCGATAATTTAAGAACAAAAATTTTGGCCGACCAGACGACTACCCACAATGGAAAGTCATGGATAACTTCGTGTATAAATTTATCCCATCCAATTTAAATATGAATACGAACTTACCTGAATGGAAAATGTTAGTACCAAAACCTCAACGAAGGGACGTTATAGCAGCGTGTCATGATCCTCCTACTATTGGACATTTAGGATTGTATAAAACATTGGGACGAACACAAGAACAGTTTTATTGGCCTAATATGAGGCAAGTGTGTTAAAATATGTGAGAGGCTGTAAAACCTGTGGAGAGCAGAAAATGCCTAACACTTTGCCTTTGAGTGTCATGGGAAGAGAGAAATCAGTTGAAATTTCTTTTCAAGTGATAGGCGTTGACTTAATTGGTCCACTACCAAGATCCAAGAAAGGTTTTAAATTCATTCTTGTAGTATCGGATTGGTTCTCCAAATATAATTTAACATTTCCCTTATGCAGCTCCAGAGCTCATTTGGTGCTAGATTATATGGAGCGAGTGTTTTTGGAATATTCAGTGCCTCAGGTTATAATCTGTGATAACGGTAAACAATTAATGTGCAATGGGTGTAGGAAGCTGTGTGAATCTTACGAAGTAGAAAGAATTTCTTATACACCATACTACTCACCCCAATGCAATTTTGTCGAGAGAAACAACAGAGACCGTATTGAGAAGTTATATTAAGGACCATGAACGATGGGACGAAGATGTTAAAAAAGTTCAACGTGCCCTAAATACTGCAAAGGACGAAGTAGCGGGGTATACGCCGTCGTTTTTAGTTTTCGGGAGGCATACATCTATTTCAGGAAAATTTTATGGAAAAATTCCAGCCGATGAAGATATAGAAATTAATCCAGGAGATCGAGATGGTTATGCAAAGAACTTGAAAGAACTTATGACTGTGTTTGAAGATGTCAGGTCGATATTACATAAAGCCCATCAACGTAACGCATAATATTATAATCTCAGAAAGAGAGATGTTTCTTTTAGAGAAGGCGATTTGGTGTGGCGACGCAATAAAGCGCTTTCTAATGCAGACAATAAGTTCACGGCAAAATTGGCTCCTAGATATATCTTATTTAGAGTCAAGAAGAAAACTTCAAGTTTGGATTACGATTTAGTCAATGAAAAGGATGATGCTAGAGTAAGAAGATGGCACACAAAGGATTTAAAGGAATACAAGGGCGAGGTTGAGAATTTTGATGGGGATGATGAGTCCGAGAACGAATAGTGATTTGTTGCATTCTTTTGTATGGCCATAAAGCCATATATTATTTTTGTTATTAGTTTCGTTGACTTACAGTGCCATGATCCTAAAACCTCGAATCGCATTTTGAATCTCTCACCTTTTTGGTATAATTGCAGTTAATTTTACCCAGTCAAATTTTGTAAGTAATTTTTGTTTATTTTGTAGTTTATTGGCAAATTTTGTGTTATTGCATTCCACTGGAGATGGTAGCAAATAAAAGAGAAAAAACTTTTCTGCTTTTGATTTGTATTCTTTTCAGGACAAGCCTGATCAAAGAATAAAGTTTTTTTTGCACGTACATGTGCAAAAGAACGTTTAGTATCGAACCCGTTCTTTTGCACGTAGATGTGCAAAAGAACGTTTAGTATCGAACCCGTTCTTTACAACAAATTTGATTTCGATATGGATTTGTTTTATTCAATTTGACTGGAGTGTCTTCTGCACTGATATCACTTTTTGTCGCTTGTCATGTATTGGAATTTTTCAATACAATTTTAATTTTATTATATGGATTATCCTAAGACGGATAGACCTCATAGTTCAATGCGAGACATGTGCATGAATTCAGTAATCTTAGTATACTTTTTTGAATAGTTCGCTGGTTTATTGTCCCACCCGATTGGTCTTTCTTCACTGATCTTGTCAATACTTATTGTCTCTTACCCGATTATGTCCCCATGTTAGTTGGGCGTGTGATACACGTAGTTCAAACCAAGCTGAAACTTTATTTTCAAGGGCTAAATAATTACTGGATAATATTGATGTGGTATATTTATTTGAGTTTCAACAAACAAATTAGCAAGCAATGATTGTTAAATTGTAGAATGATCTATTCTGTGTAGATTTACACATAAAATGTTTGTGGAATAGGTATAGGATTAGAATTTGGTAGTTTATATAGATAAGAATACTAATATTTCGTTGCTGACCTATGTCACGGTTGACACTGTACGAACTAATTACTTGATTTGTTAGAAAAGTCTAGTGGATAGACATTTTTTTTTGGAGGGGGATAATATAACTTAAAAAAAAAAACGCTTACATAATGTATTTTTTTTATATTTCCTTTTGGAATAAATTTTCAGTTGTTTACATAATATTCATCTCACATCGTAATTTCGATTGTACAAATAGGTAGCCGATGCCGTTGGCTTGGCAGGCGTGGATAAGAAATTAGTTTCAGATACGAATTTAAAAAAAAGTGTAAATCGGAATGGACTGTCTTACTCAAATTGGCGTAAAAGTGTCTCGTTGCCTTCTGACTAGGCAACCATTTCCAGGAAAATATGCGAAGCTATCGTCAATCAGCTGTGTGGCAAGTGGTGGTACACGTGTGGAAGCTTGATCACATCTGGCGTTGCGTCTGTTCTCTTCTACGTCAGACGAAAGCAGCTAACCTGCTTGGTTGGCTTCTATAGCTCTTTGGGATGCACCAAGTGAGATGCCAAAAAGTGAAAAGGATGGGCTGCTGTAATAAGTGTCTTGGACTCGCCATTGGGACGTAGTTTTCAGTGTGAAAATACTTACACCCTCGTGAACAGAACAGAACCTCTCAAAGTAAATTGATTTGCCCAGTGAATCGTTACTAATTCAAATATGCACTAGGCGTAATGGATTAATTGTTTAATAGAAATACAAAACTCCACGTGGGATAAAGAAACTCAAAATTTAAACAATCCAAACGGCCACTTTGCTCGGACACAGCAAACGAGAGATAGCAAGGAGGAAGGTCGCTTATGAAATATTTTAGAAGATTTCAAGGATTGAGCTTTTGTCTAAGATATAAGAAATAATAAATACATTATGTAAGAGTTACGTTTTTAAAAAAAAAAAACGTTATAGCTTTACTAAATTCATGGCATTATTAAATACAAGGCATATTAAAATGTCGAATATTTGAAATATTGAACATTTGTTGGTTATTGTATAACACTGCGTTGCTCATTATCTATTGCTATATAATATTAAACAAAAATATTTGACCTATATATAGCAAACCAATTGCATTTCGTTCGATTATAATAAAAAAAATATTGTGCACGCCTTCAAATTTTTACAGCATACTTAACGATAATTATTATTACAGTTTGGTGGTGTTAATAATAATCTCTGTTAAGCATTTCTTATTGAGCCGGGCAACTGTTAGGGTGGGTGTGGAATTACCATTGTGATTTCCTCAATTCTTTGATTAACCATAAGCGTACTGCAAAAAGAGACCAGTGGGTTAAAACTACAATTTATAGCATTTTTTTATTTGGTAAACACCAAAGGCATCCAAATTACAATAATATTGTACTACATTTTTATACCTACTTAGTATCGACATGATGACAACTTTACTGAAACTTGACACAAAATACCAAAACTCAATATACAGGCAAATAGAAGCGGAGCACGGCAAGACTAAGGATGACATTGACAAAAACGTCGATGCTATACGTGCGTGGCATAAGAATCAACCTTATTTACCAGAGATTCCTGGTAAGTTCTATCTAATAATAAGCTGTTCAATAAATATATAGGGTAATTACCATAGGGCCTCAGCTACTAAGCTCTTTAGTGCTACTAAGCAAATTCAATGTGGAGCAAACGAAACAGAACCTAGACTTTTACTTTAGCCTCAGGAAGATTGTACCAGAATTGGGTGGAAAACATCCGTGTTCATCCGAAATGATAGAACTTGCTAAAATCCTGTATGTAAGTTATACCACTCTATTATAAATTTAAAAAAACGGTAATTTTTAGGTACATCGTTCCTTTACCTAAACTTCCAGAGGACAATCTGAGGATTGTAGTTGTAAAATTCTCCGAAAAATATACCCCTGACTTATTCGATCATGAAATTTACATGAATCATGCATACAACGTGTTCGAGCTACTCTTGAGAGAAGAACCATTTTTGGGTTTCCATTGCATTATTGACTGTGATGGTATTACGACGGAACATACCAAAAAGCTGAGTCCGATGGTTTTTAAAAAAGCTGCTCTAGTTTTGGAGGTAAGCCGTTTCTACAATTTTAGCTACATATAGAAGCAGCTATTTATTCATTACTGAAAACTTATTTACATAAGTCTAATTTACCATGTTGCACTTAATTACACTACAGCAATGTATTTCCTGAGAATAGGCAAAAAAAGAAGATAGTCTAAACATATTATTCTATATCCGGCACTAATGCAGGATTCTGAACTATTCAGTGATTATTTTGTAATGAATTTAAGTACTACACATTTAACTATATCCTGCAAAAGAATGACATCCATTTACAGAAATTCGATTCATCCCATATTGGCGTGAGTGCCTATATTGAACGTGCCTGACGTGTCTTGAATTAATGCGTGACGTGTAGGCAAAATCAGAAGATGGTCTCAACATATTATTCTATATCGGCCAATGTATGTTAAATATGATTATTTGTTTAACCAGTTAATTCAGGACCCTGAAGTATTCAGTGATTACTTTCGGATGAAATTAATCACCAACATTTATCTCAACTGCTAACGGAAAAGATTAATACAGCAGATTTTTTTCGAAATTTTGAGGGTCTGTATCTTCGAAACGGGTTAGCCAAAATTTGTAACTTAAAAAGATTTTGAAAGGCCGTTTCTTCTAGAATCAGGCTGTGAGGATGTGTAGGACAGTCTCAGCTATCAGACTGCATACTGTTGAGCAAGAATTTATAATGGGTTAGTACAAAAATTGCACTTTGAAAGTTTTTACAGGGCTGTACTTAAGTTATTTTCTATCCGATTTTTCAAAAATTCACATGCAATGTGTAGGACAGTCTCAGCTATCAGACTGCATACTGTCGAGCAAGAATGTATAATGGGTTAGTATAAAAATTGCACTTTGAAAGTTTTTACCGGGCTGTACTTAATTTATTTTCTGTCCGATTTTTCCAAAAGTCACACGCAATGTGTAGGACAGCCTCAGCTATCAGACTGCATACTGTTGAGTAAGAATTTATAACGGGTTAGTACAAAAATTGCACTTTGAAAGTTTTACAGGGCTGTACTTAATTCACACGCAATATGTAGGACAACCTCAGCTATCAGACTGCATACTGTTGAGCAAGAATTTTAACGGGTTATTACAAAACTTGCACTTTGAACGTTTTTACAGGGCTGTACTTAACTTATTTTCTGTCCGATTGTTCCAAAATTCACACGCAATGTGTAGGACAGCCTCGGCTATCGGACTGCATACTGCTGAGCAAGAATTTATAACGGGTTAGTACAAAAATTGCACTTTGAAAGATTTGACCGGGCTGTACTTAAGTTACTTTCTGTCCGATTTTTCCAAAATTCACAAGCAATATGTAGGACCGCCTCAGCTATCAGACTGCATGCTGTTGAGCAAGAATTTATAACGGGTTAGTACAAAAATTGCACTTTGCAAAGATTTTACCGGGCTGTACTTAACTTATTTTCTGTCCGATTTTTCCAAAATTCACACGCGATGTATAGGACAGCCTTAGCTATCAGACTGCATACTGTTGAGTAAGAATTTATAACGGGTTAGTACAAAAATTGCACTTTGAAAGTTTTTACAGGGCTGTACTTAAGTTATTTTCTGTCCGATTTTTCCAAAATTCACATGCGATGTGTAGGACAGTCTCAGCTATCAGACTGCATACTGTCGAGCAAGAATTTATAACGCGTTAGTACGAAAATTGCACTTTGAACGTTTTTACCGGGTTGTACTTAACTTATTTTCCGTCCGATTTTTTCAAAATTCACACGCAATGTGTAGGACAGCCTCGGCTATCAGACTGCATACTGTTGAGCAAGAATTTTAACGGGTTAGTACAAAACTTGCACTTTGAACGTTTTTACAGGGCTGTACTTAACTTATTTTCTGTCCGTTTTTTTCCAAAATTCACAAGCAAAATGTAGGACAGCCTCAGCTATCAGACTGCATTGTGTTGAGCAAGAATTTATAACGGGTTAGTACAAAAATTGCACTTTGAAAGATTTTACCGGGCTGTACTTAAGTTACTTTCTGTCCGATTTTTCCAAAATTCACAAGCAATATGTAGGACCGCCTCAGCTATCAGACTGCATACTGTTGAGTAAGAATTTATAACGGGTTAGTACAAAAATTGCACTTTGAAAGTTTTTACAGGGCTGTGCTTAACTTATTTTCTGTCCGATTTTTCCAAAATTCACAAGGAATATGCAGGACAGCCTCAACTATCAGACTACATACCGTTGAGCAAGAATTTATAACGGGTTAGTACGAAAATTGCACTTTGAACGTTTTTACCGGGTTGTACTTAAATTATTTTCCGTCCGATTTTTCCAAAATTCACACGCGATGTGTAGGACAGCCTCGGCTATCAGACTGCATACTGTTGAGCAAGAATTTATAACGGGTTAGTACAAAAATTGCACTTTGAAACTTTTACAGGGCTGTACTTAAGTTATTTTCTGTCCGATTTTCCCAAAATTCACAAGCAATGTGTAGGACAGCCTCAGCTATCAGACTGAATCCTGCTGAGCAAGAATTTATAACGCGTCAGTACAAAAATTGCACTTTGAAAGATTTTACATTGCTGTACTTAACTTATTTTCTGTTCGATTTTTCCAAAATTCACAAACAATGTACAGAACAGCCTCAGCTATCAGACTGAATACTGCTGAGCAAGAATTTATAACGGGTCAGTACAAAAATTGCATTTTGAAAGATTTTACAGGGCTGTACTTAACTTATTTTCTGTCCGATTTTTCCAAAATTAACACGCAATGTGTAGGACAGCCTCAGCTATCAGACTGCATACTGTTGAGCAAGAATTTATAACGGGTTAGTACAAAAATTGCACTTTGAAACTTTTACAGGGCTGTACTTAAGTTATTTTCTGTCCGATTTTCCCAAAATTCACAAGCAATGTGTAGGACAGCCTCAGCTATCAGACTGAATCCTGCTGAGCAAGAATTTATAACGCGTCAGTACAAAAATTGCACTTTGAAAGATTTTACATTGCTGTACTTAACTTATTTTCTGTTCGATTTTTCCAAAATTCACAAACAATGTACAGAACAGCCTCAGCTATCAGACTGAATACTGCTGAGCAAGAATTTATAACGGGTCAGTACAAAAATTGCATTTTGAAAGATTTTACAGGGCTGTACTTAAATTATGTTCTGTTCGATTTTTCCAAAATTCACAAACGATGTACAGAACAGCCTCAGCTATTAGACTGCATACTGTTGAGCAAGAATTTATAACGGGTCAGTACAAAAATTGCACTTTGAAAGATTTTACAGGGCTGTACTTAACTTATTTTCTGTCCGATTTTTCCAAAATTCACACGCAATGTGTAGGACAGCCTCAGCTATCAGACTGAATACTGCTGAGCAAGAATTTATAACGGGTCAGTACAAAAATTGCACTTTGAAAGATTTTACATTGCTGTACTTAACTTATTTTCTGTTCGATTTTTCCAAAATTCACAAACAATGTACAGAACAGCCTCAGCTATCAGACTGCATACTGTTGAGCAAGAATTTATAACATGTCAGTACAAAAATTGCACTTTGAAAGTTTTTACAGGGCTGTACTTAAATTATTTTCTGTTCGATTTTTCCAAAATTCACAAACAATGTACAGAACAGCCTCAGCTATCAGACTGCATACTGTTGAGCAAGAATTTATAATGGTTCAGTACAAAAATTGCACTTTGAAAGTTTTACCGGGCTGTGCTTAACTTATTTTCTGTCCGATTTTTCCAAAATTCACAAGCAACGTCTAGGACAGCCTCAGCTATCAGACTGCATACTGCCGAGCAAGAATTTATAATGGTTCAGTACAAAAATTGCACTTTGAAAGATTTTACAGGACTGTACTTAACTTATTTTCTGTCAGATTTTTCCAAAATTCACACGCAATGTGTAGAACAGCCTCAGCTATTAGACTGCATACTGCTGAGCAAGAATTTATAACGGGTCAGTACAAAAATTGCGCTTTGAAAGTTTTTACAGGGCTGTTTTTAAATTATTTTCTGTCCGATTTTCCCAAAATTCACACGCAATGTGTAGGACAGCCTCAGCAATCAGACTGAATACTGCTGAGCAAGAATTTATAACGGGCGAGTAGAAAAATTGAACTTTGAAATATTCTACAGGGCTGTACTTAACTTATTTTCTGTCCGATTTTTCCAAAATTCACACGCAATGTGTAGGACAGCCTCAGCTATCAGACTGCATACTGCTGAGCAAGAATTTATAACGGGTCAGTACAAAAATTGCACTTTGAAAGTTTTTACAGCGCTGTACTTAAGTTATTTTCTGTCCGATTTTCCCAAAATTCACACGCAATGTGTAGGACAGCCTCAGCTATCAGACTGAATACTGCTGAGCAAGAATTTATAACGGGTCAGTACAAAAATTGCACTTTGAAAGATTTTACAGGGCTGTACTTAACTTATTTTCTGTCCGATTTTTCCAAAATTCACACGCAATGTGTAGGACAGCCTCAGCTATCAGACTGCATACTGCTGAGCAAGAATTTATAACGGGTCAGTACAAAAATTGCACTTTGAAAGATTTTACAGGGCTGTACTTAACTTATTTTCTGTCCGATTTTTCCAAAATTAACACGCAATGTGTAGGACAGCCTCAGCTATCAGACTGCATACTGTTGAGCAAGAATTTATAACGGGTTAGTACCAAAATTGCACTTTGAAAGTTTTACAGGGCTGTACTTAAGTTATTTTCTGTCCGATTTTCCCAAAATTCACACGCAATGTGTAGGACAGCCTCAGCTATCAGACTGCATACTGCTGAGCAAGAATTTATAACGGGTTAGTACAAAAATTGCACTTTGAAAGTTTCTACAGGGCTGTACTTAAGTTATTTTCTGTCCGATTTTCCCAAAATTCACAAGCAATGTGTAGGACAGCCTCAGCTATCAGACTGAATACTGCTGAGCAAGAATTTATAACGGGTCAGTACAAAAATTGCACTTTGAAAGATTTTACATTGCTGTACTTAACTTATTTTCTGTTCGATTTTTCCAAAATTCACAAACAATGTACAGAACAGCCTCAGCTATCAGACTGAATACTGCTGAGCAAGAATTTATAACGGGTCAGTACAAAAATTGCATTTTGAAAGATTTTACAGGGCTGTACTTAAATTATGTTCTGTTCGATTTTTCCAAAATTCACAAAAGATGTACAGAACAGCCTCAGCTATCAGACTGCATACTGTTGAGCAAGAATTTATAACGGGTCAGTACACAAATTGCACTTTGAAAGATTTTACAGGGCTGTACTTAACTTATTTTCTGTCCGATTTTTCCAAAATTCACACGCAATGTGTAGGACAGCCTCAGCTATCAGACTGCATACTGTTGAGCAAGAATTTATAACGGGTTAGTACAAAAATTGCACTTTGAAAGTTTTTACGGGGCTGCACTTAAGTTATTTTCTGTCCGATTTTCCCAAAATTCACACGCAATGTGTAGGACAGCCTCAGCTATCAGACTGAATACTGCTGAGCAAGAATTTATAACGGGTCAGTACAAAAATTGCACTTTGAAAGATTTTACATTGCTGTACTTAAGTTATTTTCTGTCCGGTTTTTCCAAAATTCACACGCAATATGTAGGACAGCCTCAGCTATCAGACTGCATACTGCTGAGCAAGAATTTATAACGGGTGAGTAGAAAAATTGAACTTTGAAAGATTCTACAGGGCTGTACTTAACTTAATTTTTGTCCGATTTTTCCAAAATTCACACGCAATGTGTAGAACAGCCTCAGCTATCAAACTTCAAACTGCTGAGTAAGAATTTATAACGGGTCAGTACAAATACTGCACTTTGAAAGATTTTACAGGGCTGTACTTCACTTATTATCTGTCCGATTTTCCCAAAATTCACACGCAATGTGTAGAACCGCCTCAGCCATCAAACTTCATACTGTTGATCAAGAATTTATAACGGGTTAGTACAAAAATTGCACTTTGAAAGTTTTTACCGGGCTGTACTTAACTTATTTTCTGTCCGATTTTTCCAAAATTCACACGCAATGTGTAGAGCAGCCTCAGCCATCAAACTTCATACTGTTGAGCAAGAATTTGTAACGGGTTAGTAAAAAAATTGCACTTTGAAAGATTTTACAGGGCTGTCCTTAACTTATTTTCTGTCCGATTTTTCCAAAATTCACACGCAATGTATAGGACAGCCTCAGCTATCAGACTGCGTACTGCTGAGCAAGAATTTATAACGGGTTAGTACAAAAATTGCACTTTGAAAGTTTCTACAGGGCTGTACTTAAGTTATTTTCTGTCCGATTTTTCCAAAATTCACACGCAATGTATAGGACAGCCTCAGCTATCAGACTGCATACTGCTGAGCAAGAATTTATAACGAGTCAGTACAAAAATTGCACTTTGAAATATTTTATAGGGCTGTACTTAACTTATTTTCTGTCCGATTTTTCCAAAATTCACAAGCAATGTATAGAACAGCCTCAGCTATGAGACTGCATACTGCTGAGCAAGAATTTATAACGGGTTAGTACAAAAATTGCACTTTGAAAGTTTTACCGGGCTGTGCTTAACTTATTTTCTGTCCGATTTTTCAAAATTCACAAGCAATGTACAGAACAGCCTCAGCTATCAGACTGCATACTGCTGAGCAAGAATTTATAACGGGTCAGTACAAAAATTGCACTTTGAAAGATTTTACAGGGCTGTACTTAACTTATTTTCTGTCCGATTTTTCCAAAATTAACACGCAATGTGTAGGACAGCCTCAGCTATCAGACTGCATACTGTTGAGCAAGAATTTATAACGGGTTAGTACCAAAATTGCACTTTGAAAGTTTTACAGGGCTGTACTTAAGTTATTTTCTGTCCGATTTTCCCAAAATTCACACGCAATGTGTAGGACAGCCTCAGCTATCAGACTGCATACTGCTGAGCAAGAATTTATAACGGGTTAGTACAAAAATTGCACTTTGAAAGTTTCTACAGGGCTGTACTTAAGTTATTTTCTGTCCGATTTTCCCAAAATTCACAAGCAATGTGTAGGACAGCCTCAGCTATCAGACTGAATACTGCTGAGCAAGAATTTATAACGGGTCAGTACAAAAATTGCACTTTGAAAGATTTTACATTGCTGTACTTAACTTATTTTCTGTTCGATTTTTCCAAAATTCACAAACAATGTACAGAACAGCCTCAGCTATCAGACTGAATACTGCTGAGCAAGAATTTATAACGGGTCAGTACAAAAATTGCATTTTGAAAGATTTTACAGGGCTGTACTTAAATTATGTTCTGTTCGATTTTTCCAAAATTCACAAAAGATGTACAGAACAGCCTCAGCTATCAGACTGCATACTGTTGAGCAAGAATTTATAACGGGTCAGTACACAAATTGCACTTTGAAAGATTTTACAGGGCTGTACTTAACTTATTTTCTGTCCGATTTTTCCAAAATTCACACGCAATGTGTAGGACAGCCTCAGCTATCAGACTGCATACTGTTGAGCAAGAATTTATAACGGGTTAGTACAAAAATTGCACTTTGAAAGTTTTTACGGGGCTGCACTTAAGTTATTTTCTGTCCGATTTTCCCAAAATTCACACGCAATGTGTAGGACAGCCTCAGCTATCAGACTGAATACTGCTGAGCAAGAATTTATAACGGGTCAGTACAAAAATTGCACTTTGAAAGATTTTACATTGCTGTACTTAAGTTATTTTCTGTCCGGTTTTTCCAAAATTCACACGCAATATGTAGGACAGCCTCAGCTATCAGACTGCATACTGCTGAGCAAGAATTTATAACGGGTGAGTAGAAAAATTGAACTTTGAAAGATTCTACAGGGCTGTACTTAACTTAATTTTTGTCCGATTTTTCCAAAATTCACACGCAATGTGTAGAACAGCCTCAGCTATCAAACTTCAAACTGCTGAGTAAGAATTTATAACGGGTCAGTACAAATACTGCACTTTGAAAGATTTTACAGGGCTGTACTTCACTTATTATCTGTCCGATTTTCCCAAAATTCACACGCAATGTGTAGAACCGCCTCAGCCATCAAACTTCATACTGTTGATCAAGAATTTATAACGGGTTAGTACAAAAATTGCACTTTGAAAGTTTTTACCGGGCTGTACTTAACTTATTTTCTGTCCGATTTTTCCAAAATTCACACGCAATGTGTAGAGCAGCCTCAGCCATCAAACTTCATACTGTTGAGCAAGAATTTGTAACGGGTTAGTAAAAAAATTGCACTTTGAAAGATTTTACAGGGCTGTCCTTAACTTATTTTCTGTCCGATTTTTCCAAAATTCACACGCAATGTATAGGACAGCCTCAGCTATCAGACTGCGTACTGCTGAGCAAGAATTTATAACGGGTTAGTACAAAAATTGCACTTTGAAAGTTTCTACAGGGCTGTACTTAAGTTATTTTCTGTCCGATTTTTCCAAAATTCACACGCAATGTATAGGACAGCCTCAGCTATCAGACTGCATACTGCTGAGCAAGAATTTATAACGAGTCAGTACAAAAATTGCACTTTGAAATATTTTATAGGGCTGTACTTAACTTATTTTCTGTCCGATTTTTCCAAAATTCACAAGCAATGTATAGAACAGCCTCAGCTATGAGACTGCATACTGCTGAGCAAGAATTTATAACGGGTTAGTACAAAAATTGCACTTTGAAAGTTTTACCGGGCTGTGCTTAACTTATTTTCTGTCCGATTTTTCAAAATTCACAAGCAATGTACAGAACAGCCTCAGCTATCAGACTGCATACTGCTGAGCAAGAATTTATAACGGGTTAGTAAAAAAATTGCACTTTGAAAGTTTTTACAGGGCTGTACTTAAGTTATTTTCTGTCCGATTTTTCCAAAATTCACACGCAATGTGTAGGACAGCCTCAGCTATCAGACTGCATACTGCTGAGCAAGAATTAATAACGGGTCAGTACAAAAATTGCACTTTGAAAGATTTTACAGGGCTGTACTTAACTTATTTTCTGTCCGATTTTCCCAAAATTCACACGTAATGTGTAGGACAGCCTCAGCTATCAGACTGCATGCTGCTGAGCAAGAATTTATAACGGGTCAGTACAAAAATTGCACTTTGAAAGATTTTACAGGGCTGTACTTCACTTACAACTTATTTTCTGTCCGATTTTTCCAAAATTCACACGCAATGTGTAGGACAGCCTCGGCTATCAGACTGCATACTGCTGAGCAAGAATTTATAACGGGTCAGTACAAAAATTGCACTTTGAAAGTTTTTACAGGGCTGAATTTAACTTATTTTCTGTCCGATTTTTCCAAAATTCACACGCAATGTGTAGGACAGCCTCAGCTATCAGACTGCATACTGCTGAGCAAGAATTTATAACGGGTCAGTACAAAAATTGAACTTTGAAAGATTTTACAGGGCTGTACTTAACTTATTTTCTGTCCGATTTTTCCAAAATTCACACGCAATGTGTAGGACAGCCTCGGCTATCAGACTGCATACTGCTGAGCAAGAATTTATAACGGGTCAGTACAAAAATTGCACTTTGAAAGTTTTTACAGGGCTGTATTTAACTTATTTTCTGTCCGATTTTTCCAAAATTCACACGCAATGTGTAGGACAGCCTCAGCTATCAGACTGCATACTGCTGAGCAAGAATTTATAACGGGTCAGTACAAAAATTGCACTTTGAAAGATTTTACAGGGCTGTATTTAACTTATTTTCTGTCCGATTTTTCCAAATTTCACACGCAATGTGTAGGACAGCCTCAGCTATCAGACTGCATACTGTTGAGCAAGAATTTATAATGGGTTAGTACAAAAATTGCACTTTGAAAGTTTTTACAGGGCTGTACTTAAGTTATTTTCTCTCCGATTTTTCCAAAATTCACACGCAATGTATAGGACAGCCTCAGCTATCAGACTGCGTACTGCTGAGCAAGAATTTATAACGGGTTAGTACAAAAATTGCACTTTGAAAGTTTTTACAGGGCTGTATTTAACTTATTTTCTGTCCGATTTTTCCAAAATTCACACGCAATGTGTAGGACAGCCTCAGCTATCAGACTGCATACTGCTGAGCAAGAATTTATAACGGGTCAGTACAAAAATTGCACTTTGAAAGATTTTACAGGGCTGTACTTAACTTATTTTCTCTCCGATTTTTCCAAAATTCACACGCAATGTATAGGACAGCCTCAGCTATCAGACTGCATACTGCTGAGCAAGAATTTATAACGGGTCAGTACAAAAATTGCACTTTGAAAGTTTTTACAGGGCTGTATTTAACTTATTTTCTGTCCGATTTTTCCAAAATTCACACGCAATGTGTAGGACAGCCTCAGCTATCAGACTGCATACTGCTGAGCAAGAATTTATAACGGGTCAGTACAAAAATTGCACTTTGAAAGATTTTACAGGGCTGTACTTAACTTATTTTCTGTCCGATTTTTCCAAAATTCACAAGCAATGTATAGAACAGCCTCAGCTATGAGACTGCATACTGCTGAGTAAGAATTTATAACGGGTTAGTACAAAAATTGCACATTGAAAGTTTTACCGGGCTGTGCTTAACTTATTTTCTGTCCGATTTTTCCAAAATTCACAAGCAATGTATAGAACAGCCTCAGCTATCAGACTGCATACTGCTCAGCGAGAATTTATAACGGGTTAGTACAAAAATTGCACTTTGAAAGTTTTTACAGGGCTGTACTTAACTCCTTTTCTGTCCGATGTTTCCAAAATTCACACGCAATGTGTAGAACAGCCTCAGCTATCAGACTGCATACTGCTCAGCAAGAATTTATAATGAGTTAGTACAAAAATTGCACATTGAAAGGTTTTACCGGGCTGTACTTAACTTATTTTCTGTCCGATTTTTCAAAAATTCACACGCAATGTGTAGGACAGCCGCAGCTATCAGGCTGCATACTGTTGAGCAAGAATTTATAACATTTTGAAAGGCTGTGCTTAAGTTATTGTCTCTCCCATTTTTTCCAAAATTCATATGCAATGTGTAACACAGTCTCAGCTATCAGACTGCATAGTGCTGAGCAAGAATTTATAACGGGTTAGTACAAAACTAACACTTTGAAAGTTTTGACAGGGTTGTACTTGAGTTATTTTCTGTCCTATTTTTCAAAAGTTCACACGCAATGTGGACAGTCAAACCTATTACCCTGCATTCTACTCAGCAAGAATTTCTAATGAATCAGCAAAAAATAGAACTTTTAACATTTTTACAGGGCTGTACTAAAGTTATTTTCTGACCGATTTTTAAAAATTCACATGTAATGTGCAGGACACCCTTAGCTATCACCTTGCAAATAGGTCAGCAAGAATTTCTAACTCAAAAATCAGCAAAAAAATATCACTTTGAAAGATTTTGCAGGGCTATACATAAGTTATTTTATGATCGATTTTTACGAAATTCACAAGCAATGTGTAGTACTGTCTCAGCTATCACCCTGTATACAGATCAGTAAGAATTTCTAACGGGTCAGCAAAAAAATATCAATTTCAAAGGTTTCAGGGCTGATGTAAATAAGTTATTTTCTGACCGATTTTTACAAAATTCACATGCAATGTGTAGGACACCTTCAGCTATGACCCAATAGACTGTTCATACATCATACTTCACGCGCAATGTGTAGAACTGTCTTAGCTATCACCCTGCATACATGTCAGCAAGAATTTCTAACGAGTCAGCAAAAAAATGTTACTTTGAAAGTTTTCAGGGCTGTAACTAAGTTATTTTCTGCCCGATTTTTACGAAATTCACGTACAATGTGTAGGACATTCTCAACTGTCACCCTTCATACTGGTCAGTTAGAATCTCTGACGGGTCAGCAAATTAGGAGTTTTCAAAAATAAATCCTCAAACAAACAACTCAATCAGCACTCCTCTACATTTTTAATTATTATTATTATGAGTTTTTTTTTTGGCTTAATCCAGGGACTTAATAATATCATCTATTTTTCTACAAACACTGAAAAAATATCATAGCAGCGTGGATGATATAGGTTTTACAAAAGGCTAAGTAAAATGGTTTGCAGAAGATATCTTAATTAGGTATATTAAAAAAGTTTATCTGCCACAATATTATCGTTCACATCAGTATCAGTTGGTTGAATTCAAGAGCAACTATATGCCTTAGTCATTTTCGGTTTTTTGTTGTCATGTATATTAATAAAGTTTTATAACCGTTAAACAATAACAAAATATCACAAAATGCAGTGGGCTTAGAGAGCTAAAAATAAAAATTCAGCATACTTGTTTTGTTCAGTTGATTAAGAGAAAAAATGAGTATCTATTCTTATGGAAACTGTAAAAATTCCAAATTAATTAAAGTCTTTAAATCACGAATTACCATTTCATCAGTTTCCTTCGGAGAAACGTGCCAGTGAAAAAGTTTTAAATAAATGAATTATCAAGCGCCATCCTGTGCATGCAGTATAACACAGTACATGTAGACATAAACGTTAACAGAAAGCCAAAATACGGTCCTGTACTGTCGAAAGGAAACTAATCCACATACTGATTCATCCAAGAAAACGCCTCGGCATCGTCGAGGACGGCAAATCATGTTTACTTATCTTATCACACAGACACAACAAGCAGGTTCTGTAATAAAATTTCTTCACTTCTGAAATGTTTGAAATATTCTGAGATTCACTCTTCGAGCGACATCTATCATAGTTTTGGCTAAATAAAATCTTTGGAAAAATTAAGCCATTTGAAATGTCTGACTAGGTATATATAGCACAGTATAAGAAATAATATATTATGTAATAAATATATAATGTATTATTCCTTATACTGTGCTATAAGCTACAAAAAACTATTCGCCATGATATTCAGAAAGTTTGGTGTTTACCTTGCGACATCATGTTCCGACATATGTCTAATGTCTCCATCGAGAAAATGGATATATATATATTTTTTAATTTTCGGACAATACATTAAAGAACCACTTGTCAAAGACAGTCTGCCCCTAGAGTTTAATTTATAAAATTCAAACCCAATTCACTTTTAGAAAGTTTCAGAGTGGAAAAAGTTGTAAAATATCAATAGTTACAATTAGATAATTTTAAAACTTTGTGCTTTGGCCGTTTCCAAATCTGCACCAGGGGGGATTGACGTGCATTTTTGGACCTTAATTACTTGAAAAAAAAAAGATATTTTAGCTGAGAGGGGTTGTGAAAAGGTGAAGATGCTGTCTAGTTTATGTAGGTGAATTGAAAAGAAACTCAGAAATACTCACATAGTATTATAACAAAAATAACACATACTTTACTCATGAGAGATTTGAGTTCGCAGAGTTTGCGAAGGGTCTCCACCTGATCAGTGTGCAACAAATAAGAAGGAAGAGACTGAATGGGACCGTATTCAACAAAATGTTGTCAGACTGATAACATTAACGGTCTGTTTATTGTCATGGGAACATATTGTTACAACAATGATATTTCTAGGTATTGTCAATATAGAGATTAATCTTTAATTAGTAACTTGGAAGAAAAGAGATAAGAATTATTAAAGTGTTTCTAGATGCAGAATAAGTGCTAGGCCCAGGCTGGTCTCCAGAATTAGCTCGTTATTCCCATTTCCTAATCGTTTTGCTTTGCTTAATTTGCATGTGTTCTCAATAAACATTTGTGTAAATCCATTCAATATGCCAGGACTTCAATTCTCGATACCTATCCCAGTAAACAGTCGAACGTTGTTTCAATGTAGAATCATCCGTTGATTTATAGTTGTCACGTTGATTTTAACGTGTTGATTTCAGGTTGACATAAGCGATAGTGCACAATAATGATTGCATCAGTGCTGATCAGTTTTGAATGGGTCGATTTTGCGATATAGAACAATCCTTTTCGGTTCGATTCATAAAAAAAAGAAAACAATAGAACTAAACAGAGTCAAAACTTATCAGCACAAAACGAGAATCGGTGGAAACATTAGAGATGAGTCGGAACATGATGTCGCAAGGTAAACACCAAACTTTCTGAATATTATGGCGAATGCTTATCGTAGCTTATAGGTCATTGCTAACAGTATATATGGAAAAATGTAGTTGGTCAGCAGTTCTCACGTTTGAATTCCTAGATTTGCCTTGTTTAATTGACGTACGGTAACAGCACTACTAAGTTTATAAATGTATGCATTCGTTGTAGCTGTCTCTAGTAAAATAGGAAAAAAAAACAATTTTTAGACTTTGGGAGTTTGAATTTTAAACTTAGTCGATAGGATTTGCCAAAGGTTTAGCCGCATCGAGCGGTGATATTTCTTCGTCGTTTTAACGATTTCAGACTTTCAACATCCACAAACTTTCACTACAGCAATGCAGATATCTCTCATCAGCGACCAGGAAAAGCATCGTTCCAATTCTCATGCATAATTTAGTGCATAGCCACACTAGGACATCGTTTGTCCATATCTGTCACATTGGGTCCTAGGCTAGTAATGAAGGAACAAGTTTTATTGTTGTAAGTGCTCCTTAGTTCACTTTTTCTTGGATCACCTACAGATTAAAACTAGTTTGGAAAATATTGAATATTTTTTTTCTTCAAAAACTGAGACTTGCAACATATTTTTTATTTAGTTTTTCTTTAGAGAAATCTATAGAGAAAGTAAAATTAAATTTAATCTTCTCCAGATTTAATTTTACTTTCTCCCTGCCATATTTTCCGTGGTATAGTGCAGTGTTGCCAACATATGGAATGTTTCCATATTTCGAGAGATTAAGTTTTGGGAAAAATGGAATGTTATATATTATCTGAGGGATTTTAAATATTTTTCACAGGCTTAGTAGTAATTGGAAGCGAAGCCCCAAAGTGTGAATCAATAATTTGTTTTTCGGGGAATAAGTACATAAAAAGAAAACATTTTTTTACAAATATATCCATAAAGATATTTTAGTTTTTTATAAATTTAAAAATGTTTTATATAATTTTTTGTTTTTTTCTTCAATGGGAAAAATTTATTTTAATAACTCTTGTTCAGCACTACTGTAACCTAAACACGTTGAGCATAGAACTGCTTTTTTTTGCTTTACAAGAGGTTGGAATTTTTTACTTTTTTGCAGTTAAATAGATTTCTAACGCAGAAAGGCTAGTTAAAATATGCAAAAATAGCAATATTACAATTTAGAAATTGAAGACGTATCTGCTTTGTATATTTCTAAAATGACGCTGATCAGAGCGGAAGCTCGAAGATGGACATTATAAAACATTAATTCAAGGCACATCACTCACGTTCATTATAGGCACTCACTCCAATATGGAATCAACAGAATTTCTTTAAACGGATTCCTATGTTAATCAGAAGTTTTTTGTTAAGGGATATACAGAGTAAGGAAAAAACCACTGCAAAATTGTTGGATTTCAACCCAGTGCATTTGGTAGCTAGCGTGATTTCAGAACATGTATTGTTTTCTTTTTTTATGAATCGAACCGAAGAGGATTATCGATTATCGACATCGCAAAATCGACAACCGAAGGGGTCTTTTACATGAATACAATGAACCGATCAGACTGAGTCCAACTGTCTTTTCTTCCTCTTGATGTCCTATTTCTTCCTTATTAACGAGAGTCCCATTGGTTCAGTAATTTCGGGGATAGACATCTTCGATGGACGACTTTGAAGCACTTTTAGAATCGACTTTTGAGCCAATTCCAAAAAATCTCATTAATGGCTCTAATTTGATTCGAATTCAGATTGTTACGTTCTTAGGGAATTACAGTCATCCCATTTCGATTAAGAACAGCAAAAAAAATCCTAAAAGTTTTTTGAATTTGACTAAAAAGTTCTTTTCGTGAAAAAATATATAGTTGACATACCACCGCGGTAACCTTGGAATATAAAGACGAGACTCTGCTTGGCAGCTACAACGAACACATTCAGTTTACTGTTGAAAAATAGTTCAAGAACAATTGTCCCATTTCTAGATACTTTGGTAACTAGAAAATCAGCAAAAGTTATCAGTTAGAATTAATATAATGAACCTCAGCAATGAAATCAGCTTTGGGAGACACCTCAGTTTTCATTCCAGCCATAGCCAACAAACTAAAATAAACATCGTTCTTATCTTAAAAAACAAGATAGGAACCAATGTCAAATATCAGATGAGCCTCTAAAATAAAAAAAATCTACACAAAACTTACTTTTTTATCACCGATCATTTGCTAAATTAATGCCAAAAGTACCAAGATTTCTGTTAAACCTTGGAGTTGTTTGACTTTACAAAAACGCGTTTCTTGACATTTACTTCTAATATTGATAAAAAAAACTTTCGACACTTTTCTCCATAACTTTTTACCCGGATATTTAAGCCTTTCAAGGCTTTTTGTTCATTTTTCAATTTGAAGTTAATAAAATATAGCAGATATGATTGGAACTTGTATATAGCCAGTTTTTTTACTTCTATGTAAATTATATTCCTTCTAAAATTACCATGATATTAACCTAGTGGGTCTAAGAAGGGTAAATACACGTAAGCCTTCAACTCGCTATAAGCCTTTGCAACGCGAAGAGGATTTCAATTGGCTACGCAATCCGTTACCATAGTAACCGAGCGTCAAGCCGTGTCAAGGTTTAATAAACCGCCAAGTTTGTTGGGTGGTTCTGTAGAATTCATGACTAACTTAAACCAAAAAGAAAAATCCATACGTGTGCTCTCAATCTTGTTTATCAGTTTTTCTCGCCTTTCTGACTAATTTTGTCCATAATTTTTGGATTTTCAGTTTTCGGGTTCATTTCGGCTAGAAGATAATAACATTTTTCCATGAGAAGAAAAGCATCGTGAGGACTGAAAACCAAGTTGCGTTTTCTTCCTATTTCTCTAAGTTGGAGGATTTCCTTTATTATCCACTATATCTAGCTCTCTCTTATTCTTAAAAACAATATTTTGTCTATCAATATCTTCATTATTTGTTTGCTCATTTCAATACATCTGTTTTTCTTCATCTTCCGACACTGCTTTGTTTCACTACTTTAGTTCCCTTTTATCACATTTTCTAAGAGATTTTTCGCAGTTGCTCAAAAAAGTCTTTCAAGGCTTTATGTTCAGTTTTCAGTTTGAAGTTAATAAAAAATAACACATACGATTGGAACTTGCATATAGACAGTTTTTTTTATTTCTAAGCAAATTATATTCCTGCTGAAATTACCACGATATTAATTTAGTGGGTCTAAGAAGGGTAAATACACGTAAGCCTTCAACTCACTATAAGCCTTTGCGACGCGAAGAGGATTTCAATTGGCTACGCAATCCGCTACCATGGTAATCACGCGTCAAACCGTGTCAAGGTTTATTAAACCGCCAAGTTTGTAGGGTGGTTCTGTAGAATTCATGACTAACTTAAACCAAAAAGAAAAATCCATAAGTGTGCTCACAATCTTGTTTATCAGTTTTCTCGCCTTTTTGACTAATTTTGTCCATAATTTTTGGATTTTCAGTTTTCGGGTTCAATTCAGCTTGAATATAATAACATTTTTCCAGGAGAAGAAAAGCATCGTGAGGACTGAAAACCAAGTTGCGTTTTCTTCCTATTTCTCTAAGTTGGAGGATTTCCTTTATTATCCACTATATCTACCTCTCTCTTATTCTTAAAAACAATATTTTGTCTATCAATATCTTCATTATTTGTTTGGTCATATCAGTACATCTGTTTTTCTTCATCTTCCAACACTGCTTTGTTTCACTACTTTAGTTCCCTTTTATCACACTTTCTAAGAGATTCTTCGCAGTTGCTCAAAAAAGTCTTTCAAGGCTTTATGTTCATTTTTCAGTTTGAAGTTAATAAAAAATAACACATACGATTGGAACTTGCATATAGACAGTTTTTTTTATTTCTAAGCAAATTATATTCCTGCTGAAATTACCACGATATTAATTTAGTGGGTCTAAGAAGGGTAAATACACGTAAGCCTTCAACTCACTATAAGCCTTTGCGACGCGAAGAGGATTTCAATTGGCTACGCAATCCGCTACCATGGTAATCACGCGTCAAACCGTGTCAAGGTTTATTAAACCGCCAAGTTTGTAGGGTGGTTCTGTAGAATTCATGACTAACTTAAACCAAAAAGAAAAATCCATAAGTGTGCTCACAATCTTGTTTATCAGTTTTCTCGCCTTTTTGACTAATTTTGTCCATAATTTTTGGATTTTCAGTTTTCGGGTTCAATTCAGCTTGAATATAATAACATTTTTCCAGGAGAAGAAAAGCATCGTGAGGACTGAAAACCAAGTTGCGTTTTCTTCCTATTTCTCTAAGTTGGAGGATTTCCTTTATTATCCACTATATCTACCTCTCTCTTATTCTTAAAAACAATATTTTGTCTATCAATATCTTCATTATTTGTTTGGTCATATCAGTACATCTGTTTTTCTTCATCTTCCAACACTGCTTTGTTTCACTACTTTAGTTCCCTTTTATCACACTTTCTAAGAGATTCTTCGCAGTTGCTCAAAAAAGTCTTTCAAGGCTTTATGTTCATTTTTCAGTTTGAAGTTAATCAAAAATAACACATACGATTGGAACTTGCATATAGACAGTTTTTTTTATTTCTAAGCAAATTATATTCCTGCTGAAATTACCACGATATTAATTTAGTGGGTCTAAGAAGGGTAAATACACGTAAGCCTTCAACTCGCTATAAGCCTTTGCGACGCGAAGAGGATTTCAATTGGCTACGCAATCCGTTACCATGGTAATCACGCGTCAAACCGTGTCAAGGTTTATTAAACCGCCAAGTATGTAGGGTGGTTCTGTAGAATTCATGACTAACTTAAACCAAAAAGAAAAATCCATAAGTGTGCTCTCAATCTTGTTTATCAGTTTTCTTGCCTTTTTGACTAATTTTGTCCATAATTTTTGGATTTTCAGTTTTCGGGTTCATTTCATCTTGAAGATAATAACATTTTTCCAGGAGAAGAAAAGCATCGGGAGGACTGAAAACCAAGTTGCGTTTTCTTCCTATTTCTCTAAGTTGGAAGATTTCCTTTATCATCCACTATATCTACCTCTCTCTTATTCTTAAAAGCAATATTTTGTCTATCAATATCTTCATTATTTGTTTATTCATATCAGCACATCTGTTTTTCTTCATCTTCCAACACTGCTTTGTTTCACTACTTTAGTTCCCTTTTATCACACTTTCTAAGAGTTTTTACGCAGTTGCTGCAAAAAAGTCTTTCAAGGCTTTATGTTCACTTTTCAGTTTGAGGATAATAAAAAATAACACATATGATTGGACCTTGCATATAGACAGTTTTTTTATTTCTGAGCAAATTATATTCCTGCTGAAATTACCACGATATTAATTTAGTGGGTCTAAGAAGGGTAAATACACGTAAGCCTTCAACTCGCTATAAGCCTTTGCGACGCGAAGAGGATTTCAATTGGCTACGCAATCCGTTACCATGGTAACCGAGCGTCAAGCCGTGTCAAGGTTTAATAAACCGCCAAGTTTGTAGGGTGGTTCTGTAGAATTCATGACTAAGTTAAACCAAAAAGAAAAATCCATACGTGTGCTCTCAATCTTGTTTATCAGTTTTTCTCGCCTTTCTGACTAATTTTGTCCATAATTTTTGGATTTTCAGTTTTCGGGTTCATTTCGGCTAGAAGATAATAACATTTTTCCATGAGAAGAAAAGCATCGTGAGGACTGAAAACCAAGTTGCGTTTTCTTCCTATTTCTCTAAGTTGGAGGATTTCCTTTATTATGCACTATATCTACCTCTCTCTTATTCTTAAAAACAATATTTTGTCTATCAATATCTTCATTATTTGTTTGCTCATATCAGTACATCTGTTTTTCTTCATCTTCCAACACTGCTTTGTTTCACTACTTTAGTTCCCTTTTATCACACTTTCTAAGAGTTTTTACGAAGTTGTTGCAAAAAAGTCTTTCAAGGGTTTATGTTCACTTTTCAGTTTGAGGATAATAAAAAATAACACATATGATTGGACCTTGCATATAGACAGTTTTTTTTATTTCTAAGCAAATTATATTCCTGCTGAAATTACCACGATATTAATTTAGTGGGTCTAAGAAGGGTAAATATACGTAAGCCTTCAACTCACTATAAGCCTTTGCGACGCGAAGAGGATTTCAATTGGCTACGCAATCCGCTACCATGGTAACCACGCGTCAAACCGTGTCAAGGTTTATTAAACCGCCAAGTTTGTAGGGTGGTTCTGTAGAATTCATGACTAACTTAAACCAAAAAGAAAAATCCATAAGTGTGCTCTCAATCTTGTTTGTCAGTTTTCTCGCCTTTTTGACTAATTTTGTCCATAATTTTTGGATTTTCAGTTTTCGGGTTCATTTCAGCTAGAAGATAATAACATTTTTCCAGGAGAAGAAAAGCATCGGGAAGACTGAAAACCAAGTGGCTTTTTCTTCCTATTTCTCTAAGTTGGAGGACTTCTTTTATCATCCACTATATCTACCTCCCTCTTATTCTTAAAAGCAATATTTTGTCTATCAATATCTTCATTATTTGTTTGCTCATATCAGTACATCTGTTTTTCTTTATCTTCCGACACTGCTTTGTTTCACTACTTGAGTTCCCTTTTATCACATTTTCTAAGAGATTTTTCGCAGTTGCTCAAAAAAGTCTTTCAAGGCTTTATGTTAATTTTTCAGTTTGAAGTTAATAAAAAATAACACATACGATTGGAACTTGCATATAGACAGTTTTTTTATTTATAAGCAAATTATATTCCTGCTGAAATTACCACGATATTAATTTAGTGGGTCTAAGAAGGGTAAATACATGTAAGCCTTCAACTCACTATAAGCCTTTGCGACGCGAAGAGGATTTCAATTGGCTACGTAATCCGTTACCATGGTAATCACGCGTCAAACCGTGTCAAGGTTTATTAAACCGCCAAGTTTGTAAGGTGGTTTTGTAGAATTCATGACTAACTTAAACCAAAAAGAAAAATCCATATGTGTGCTCTCAATCTTGTTTATCAATTTTCTCTCCTTTTTGACTAATTTTGTCCATAATTTTTGGATTTTCAGTTTTCGGGTTCATTTCAGCTTGAAGATAATAACATTTTTCCAGGAGAAGAAAAGCATCGGGAGGACTGAAAACCAAGTTGCGTTTTCTTCATATTTCTCTAAGCTGGAGGATTTCCTTTATCATCCACTATATATACCTCTCTCTAATTCTTAAAAACAATATTTTGTCTATCAATATCTTCATTATTTGTTTGCTCATATCAGTACATCTGTTTTCCTTCATCTTCCAACGCTGCTTTGTTTCACTACTTTAGTTCCCTTTTATCACACTTTCTAAGAGTTTTCACGCAGTTGCTGCAAAAAAGTCTTTCAAGGCTTTATGTTCACTTTTCAGTTTGAAAATAATAAAATATAGCAGATATGATTGGAACTTGTATATAGCCAGTTTTTTTACTTCTATGTAAATTATATTCCTTCTAAAATTACCATGATATTAACCTAGTGGGTCTAAGAAGGGTAAACACACGTAAGCCTTCAACTCACTATAAGCCTTTGCGACGAGAAGAGGATTTCAAACCGTGTCAAGGTTTATTAAACCGCCAAGTATGTAGGGTGGTTCTGTAGAATTCATGACTAACTTAAACCAAAAAGAAAAATCCATAAGTGTGCTCTCAATCTTGTTTATCAATTTTTTTGCCTTTTTGACTAATTTTGTCCATAATTTTTGGATTTTCAGGTTTCGGGTTCATTTCAGCTTGAAGATAATAACATTTTTCCAGGAGAAGAAAAGCATCGGGAGGACTGAAAACCAAGTTGCTTTTTCTTCCTATTTCTCTAAGCTGGAGGATTTCCTTTATCATCCACTATATCTACCTCTCTCTTATTCTTAAAAGCAATATTTTGTCTACCAATATCTTCATTATTTGTTTGCTCATATCAGTACATCTGTTTTTCTTCATCTTCCAACACTGCTTTGTTTCACTACTTTAGTTCCCTTTTATCACACTTTCTAAGAGATTCTTCGCAGTTGCTCAAAAAAGTCTTTCAAGGCTTTATGTTCATTTTTCAGTTTGAAGTTAATAAAAAATAACACATACGATTGGAACTTGCATATAGACAGTTTTTTTTAATTCTGAGCAAACTATATTCCTGCTGAAATTACCACGATATAAATTTAGTGGGTCTAAGAAGGGTAAATACACGTAAGCCTTCAACTCACTATAAGCCTTTGCGACGCGAAGAGGATTTCAATTGGCTACGCAATCCGTTACCATGGTAATCACGCGTCAAACCGTGTCAAGGTTTATTAAACCGCCAAGTATGTAGGGTGGTTCTGTAGAATTCATGACTAACTTAATCCAAAAAGAAAAATCCATACGTGTGCTCTCAATCTTGTTTATCAGTTTTTCTCGCCTTTCTGACTAATTTTGTCCATAATTTTTGGATTTTCAGTTTTCGGGTTCATTTCGGCTAGAAGATAATAACATTTTTCCATGAGAAGAAAAGCATCGTGAGGACTGAAAACCAAGTTGCGTTTTCTTCCTATTTCTCTAAGTTGGAGGATTTCCTTTATTATCCACTATATCTACCTCTCTCTTATTCTTAAAAACAATATTTTGTCTATCAATATCTTCATTATTTGTTTGCTCATATCAGTACATCTGTTTTTCTTCATCTTCCAACGCTGCTTTGTTTCACTACTTTAGTTCCCTTTTATCACACTTTCTAGGAGTTTTTGCGCAGTTGCTGCAAAAAAGTCTTTCAAGGCTTTATGTTCATTTTTCAGTTTGAAAATAATAAAAAATAACACATATGATTGGAACTTGCATCTAGACAGTTTTTTTATTTCTGAGCAAATTATATTCCTGCTGAAATTACCACGATATTAATTTAGTGGGTCTAAGAAGGGTAAATACACGTAAGCCTTCAACTCACTATAAGCCTTTGCGACGCGAAGAGGATTTCAATTGGCTACGCAATCCGTTACCATGGTAACCGAGCGTCAAGCCGTGTCAAGGTTTAATAAACCGCCAAGTTTGTAGGGTGGTTCTGTAGAATTCATGACTAACTTAAACCAAAAAGAAAAATCCATACGTGTGCTCTCAATCTTGTTTATCAGTTTTTCTCGCCTTTCTGACTAATTTTGTCCATAATTTTTGGATTTTCAGTTTTCGGGTTCATTTCGGCTAGAAGATAATAACATTTTTCCATGAGAAGAAAAGCATCGTGAGGACTGAAAACCAAGTTGCGTTTTCTTCCTATTTCTCTAAGTTTGAGGATTTCCTTTATTATCCACTATATCTACCTCTCTCTTATTCTTAAAAACAATATTTTGTCTATCAAAATCTTCATTATTTGTTTGCTCATATCAGTACATCTGTTTTTCTTCATCTTCCAACGCTGCTTTGTTTCACTACTTTAGTTCCCTTTTATCACACTTTCTAGGAGTTTTTACGCAGTTGCTGCAAAAAAGTCTTTCAAGGCTTTATGTTCATTTTTCAGTTTGAAAATAATAAAAAATAACACATATGATTGGAACTTGCATATAGACAGTTTTTTTATTTCTGAGCAAATTATATTCCTGCTGAAATTACCACGATATTAATTTAGTGGGTCTAAGAAGGGTAAATACACCTAAACCTTCAACTCGCTATAAGCCTTTGCGACGCGCAGAGGATTTCAATTGGCTACGCAATCCGTTACCATGGTAATCACGCGTCAAACCGTGTCAAGGTTTATTAAACCGCCAAGTATGTAGGGTGGTTCTGTAGAATTCATGACTAAATTAAACCAAAAAGAAAAATCCATAAGTGTGCTCTCAATCTTGTTTATCAGTTTTCTCGCCTTTTTGACTAATTTTGTCCATAATTTTTGGATTTTCAGTTTTCGGGTTCATTTCAGCTTGAAGATAATAACATTTTTCCAGGAGAAGAAAAGCATCGGGAGGACTGAAAACCAAGTTGCGTTTTCTTCATATTTCTCTAAGCTGGAGGATTTCCTTTATCATCCACTATATATACCTCTCTCTAATTCTTAAAAACAATATTTTGTCTATCAATATCTTCATTATTTGTTTGCTCATATCAGTACATCTGTTTTCCTTCATCTTCCAACGCTGCTTTGTTTCACTACTTTAGTTCCCTTTTATCACACTTTCTAAGAGTTTTTACGCAGTTGCTGCAAAAAAGTCTTTCAAGGCTTTATGTTCACTTTTCAGTTTGAAAATAATAAAAAATAACACATATGATTGGAACTTGCATATAGACAGTTTTTTTATTTCTGAGCAAATTATATTCCTGCTGAAATTACCACGATATAAATTTAGTGGGTCTAAGAAGGGTAAATATACGTAAGCCTTCAACTCACTATAAGCCTTTGCGACGAGAAGAGGATTTCAATTAGCTACGCAATCCGTTACCTTGGTAACCGAGCATCAAGCCGTGTCAAGGTTTATTAAACCGCCAAGTTTGTAGGGTGGTTCTGTAGAATTCATGACTAACTTAAACCAAAAAGAAAAATCCATAAGTGTGCTCTCACTCTTGTTTATCAGTTTTCTCGCCTTTTTGACTAATTTTGTCCATAATTTTTGAATTTTCAAGAATTTCAGTTTTCGGGTTCATTTCAGCTTCAAAATATAATATAAATATTTCCAGGAGAATTTTGTTGTGTATAATGAGGCGTCATGCAACTAGTTATAATAAAAAAATTAATGTGACGTAGAGATGTTCCCAAATGTTTAGAGCATTTACCTTTTATTAAAACAGTTATCACTAAGTCTCACCATTGCACAATTTTGTAGCTCTTATTCTTATACGGTCCCCTGCTTTTCTACGAAGATAGCAATATATTATTTCGCGTATCTTAATATCTCTTAAATGATAGGGATTTTAAAGATTGAAATTTGGTTAAGTACTGGGCAGATTTTCCTAATGTTTGCCCATCTTTTTACCTAAAAGAGGAAACCCTAACTTTTCCGTCTATTCAACCAGTTTGAAAAAAAAATACCTACTTACCTCGTCTTTTTTGTGATAAATTACTTTGTTTTTTATCCAAATTAAAAAAAAAACAACAAATGTAAGTAATTTTTCCCTGTTGAAGGCAAAGCATTAAAAAATGTCAACTTCATTACAGGTCGAAATGTGGTAATTTTTACCTAAATTGTTTCTAGGAAATCTGGGTGTTCAGTCATACTTCACATAGTAGCACAAAACTACAATGTTCTTGATTAATGCTCTGGGAATAAATCAGTCCCTTATTTTCTGTCTTATTTTGTTGGACTACGTTAAGGCCTTTGACCTTGTAAACCACGATCAGCTTGTTGCAAAATTTGCAGTAATGTGGCTTTTCCCCGACGGTTTGAAAACAGTTTTTCTCTTACCTTCGCGAAAGGAGACAAACACCAACATTGGGTCCTATATCCCTACTGGCATTGTATTAATTTTTCTCAAAGTTAAATGTTAAAAATAGAATAAGGTTACAATGAAAATGGCTAACGTAGTTAGAACTGTCGAACATAGCAACCAGTTGTTTTACTGATCAACTTACATTTCCCAGATTATTGTATTTGTTAAGGACACAAAGAGAAACAACTAATTCCAGGGTCAATAGCCTTGTCGCTATGAATTCCACTCTTTGTTTCTATTTTATTAATTTTAATTAGTTAATTTTAAATTACAGTCTAAAGTGTCTCCGGTCTCTGAAGCCGTGGTCCAATGCAATTTCTTCCTGACGTCTCGTCTACAGCGCAGACTTTATCAAAGGCGATGACGCAATAGGCGATGTGATCTCCCGTGCTTCCAGGGTGACTCAAAAACTGACTGATTCGATTGTGGTGAGCTCCGTAGAATTTATTTCTGCAGCGCGACGGCGTGACCTTCGGAAAGAGTGTGCGCCACTATTGCTGACTTTTGTGTTTGTCCCAGCCTCAAACTCCTCTTGTGTTCCGTATTCCTCGTGTTAACACTGCGTTTTGTGGTGCCAATGTATACCGATCTCAAGCTCTGTTGAATTGTACGTGTGGGTTAGAGAGAGATAGTTTTAACATTTTGCTTTTCCAGTTGCCTACCGATCCTGTCCGTTACTTTGTGGATGTATGGTAGACTAGTCCATCCGCGCTTTTCTTCATCTTCTCCCGCTGCTCCTTCCTAGCGCTGTACATTCATTGGACGGAGGAAGTTTTGAAGTTCGCCCTCGCCATGGCTCCGAATAACAAAGATGTCGTCCACGTATCGGAACCAGCACTTTGGTCTTTTATTTTCCATTGCCAACGCCTTAGCCTCGAGTGCGAAATGACCATCCAAGAGATATATATTTTTTTAATTCTTCGTGATGTTCCAAAACTTCATCTTCACTAACACATTCTTCACCTAAATTTTATCCTGTGGCAAAACGAAGTCCTTTCAGGAATATATGGAAAACTCTGTATATTATTAAAAAGAAACTGAATCTTTTTCGACGCAGTAATTACGATCATCACTTATAGGCTAAAACTAACGGCTGAAACGTAAATTGTTTACTGACTTAATCTAGAATTGATTTTAGTAGATTTATTGAATCGTATGTACGAAATTTTAAACTCACCTACTTTGTTTATGTTAATAATTTAAATGTGCTTATTTTTTTTAGAAAGTTTTTTCTAATCGTGTCTCATTCCACTTTACAAACTATTACCCAGATTTTGAGGGCACTGTACTACTCATGAAGACAGTTCTTGGGGAGGAATTAGGATCGCAGGTAAGTTACAACTTTTAGATCTCTTTAGGCTTTTCGTGATAAGTACTTATTTTACAGATTTATGTACAAAGGTCACAAGATGAGCTATTCAAACAATTTCCAAAAGAAATTTTACCGAAAGATTTAGGTGGGGACGGGGAGTGTTTGGCCGTTTTGGGAGGTACCTACGTATAAACTTGAAATAAATGCAATAAAATGCCATTAATTTATTTCTAGAGCGTCTTATTGAAATCTTCAAGCTAAACAAAAGATTGTTCGACGATATTACTTCAATAAAAGTGGACGAGTCCAAGAGACCTTCGGAGTTTGTCAACGAGAGCCTTTTGGGTTCCTATGGCAATTTTAGAAAACTAGATATTGATTAGAAAGTATCTTTTCATTGTTAAAACTAAGTTCTAGATTATGCTGTATAACTTGTTTCGTTGACTTTCTTAAAGCAGTGAAAACAAATGAGAATTTGTTTATGTAATTTACATGTACTTACATTATTATCAGAAATAAATTGGTGGTGGTCATAATATCTCATAGGTCAATAATTACCAACAAGGAGGTTAACAAATCATGTTCGTGCTAAAGCTCGTAAAGTATGTCCCTGCGTCTAAGTTTGCAGTCTAACAGGTTTCTTGTTTTTCTTTTTTAATGTTTAATGTGAATTACAATGTGGTTTACACTTGTGTTGGTATCATTTGGGTTCCTGTATTTTACCAACGCATTATATCAAATTCCCGAAATCACATTTGAGGCATTTTCCCCTGAAGGACTGCGCATTTCTATTCCTGGTAGGTAACTAAATAAACTAAGTCTAGCTCCAACTAATCTCATTACGTAAATTTTGGATTGAATTTGCTTTTGGTTTGCAGCAGAGGAAAAGACCCGGTTGTTTGCATTTCAAGGTAAAGTTAACGTTCCTATACAGGACATCGAACCAGGTGACATCAGCCATGAAGTGCTGAGACCGCACAAAGGCAGACTTACGTTTTTTGAGCCAACAATATCACTAAAAAATGGCGATATTATTTATTATTGGGTATTTGTAGTACACGATGGTGTCGGATTTAGAAAAAGTGGAACATATACAGTTAACGGTGAGTATACAGTTATAATCCATAATAAATGATTAATTAGTTGGTAATTCAAAACGTGTTATCGAGATAATAATGTGTTACAAAAAAGGTAACAATTACCTAGTAAACGCCTATATTTTGCAACCACATTTTGTAGAAATGTTTAGGCTATAGGGAGAAATCGATGAGTTTAATCGTGAATTGTTCACTGGAAACAAATCTAACTGAATGCACTGTTGTTTGTTGTTACCAAAAATAGAGTCAATTATTGCGCTAATTTTTACCTAACCACAAGTTTTTAAAGGTAGTTGCCTAGATAGCTTTAAGTGCTGAAATTCTTGGGTAATCGGTCTGGGCGACTAGGTATTAAAACTCCTAAACTTCCAAGCTTTCGACAATCTTCATTGTCTTCATCAGGGTTGTTCTATGATAAAATAACTAAAAAAGCAATAAGTTTAAAGTTAAGAGGTCTCAATGGCATTCGATGTCTAAACGTCTAATGTTTTAAAGTCAAAGAGGGTCCAGTGACAGAACATATTTAACACAATTGATACAACATTGTTACACTTACTGGACAATAAACCATTACATTTTTTTTTCCTCTTAAAAAAAAACCTTTTCCACATGCACAGTTAAAATCTTTCGTTTAAAACATTTAAAAGGGTACCCATACCACGACAGGCTTAGGGCCGGTATTTTGAATCGCGATCACGAAGTTGATCAAGTAATCACCGGTCAAATGTTACACTGCGATTAAACCGCGCGTACTATTGATTGGGTATATTGGAGCTGGTATCAATCATCAAACGTTGATTAATTTTAATTCGATAATGAACTAGCCGTCTGTAACGTTTTTATTTTCTAAAAGCGTTCATTTACATATTTGTCCCTATATCCCTGTTTTAAACTATAATTTTCAATCGGGTTACAGTGTTTCTAAGTTATTTCAATCGCTTCAGCGCTATGATGCCATGGTTGTCAGGCCTTCTATTTTATTAAACGGTTTAATGGTACCTATATATGCCGTTCCGCACTTTTGCTGGTAACGCGATTGCTGCTCTAAATATAGTCGTTTGTACTTGGCAATATCTCCTTCCACTTTTGGCCCTGGACGGTGCGTCTACGTATCTCGTGCTCTCGTCTTTTTCGTTCTTGACCGGCGACAAGCACTTACGCCATTGTCTCCTCCACTCAGGCGGACAATTTTTGGCTTTGCCCTTCCGTAGAAAAAGGGTTTCTTCCATAAGGGATTGCTTCCATGTTTGACGGATTCCAGGACCATGGCGGATTTCTTCCATGACCTGGATGCTTCCTCTAGTCAATAGAGCCCGTGCATGACACCCATCCTGGTATGAGGAGTCGTTAGTCCAGCTGATGAGCCGATCCGATCCTAAGAACTTAAATCCACTCCTATGTGAAATTCTTCCGAGTTTCACTCATACTCTAGGATGAATCTGCCCTGAGTCATAGTTGGAGAAAGCTTTCGCGACAGTCCGGTGATCATTAGGTCAATTGCCAGAATACTACACACCTATTTTGGTCATCGTAGAACTATGGAAGAAACAAAAGTCCGTAAGATTACCTTTTTCTCTATTATAAACTTGTTCGTCAGACTGTCAATGATATAACTGACATTCTATTGCCTATCGACATATTATGGAACTACCCATACCTATGCCTTGTTTTCTGTGATTTTCTATTTAACGTGTTCTTAAGCAACCGACGTATTTTACCTATGAATTAATATTGATTTGAGATAACTTGGTAACATAAACATTTTTAACTCCTTTTGTAACTGTCATTTCTGGTCGGAATGTTTCGTTAATTTATTAAAACTGGTAGTTACTACCCTGTCGCTATATTTAGAATTCTTTGGCCAACACTACGTATAACTCTACATATTAACTTGTATATATCCCGGCTACACCGAATGGTGTCACTAGCTAGAATAGGCTGCTAATTTGATGTACGTATTGTGACGTGTTAGAAGTGCCTAGAGTGCGTAAGTTTCATTTGTTATTTGGTAATTTGTAAATATTTAGCCAACTCACATTATTAAATGCATAGGGTCAATTACTTCTACTCTTTTATTGATCACCGTATTAATTACACAAATTCTTAGCTTCACAATTCCTAAGAATTTCTCATCTCATTAGTTTAGAATTGAGTGGCGCCGATAGCAAAGTCCAATTGTAACTCACTCCTGTCGACTCTCCAAGACAAAGAGCTGCCGTACGCATATGCGGCCAAAGAAACATCATAATAAAAAAAGTGGCCACATATTTATGGCGCCCAGCATTGCTATTTCAATTAAAACATAATATCTACATATATCTGTGACTAAACTGACTCAATATTTTTACAAAATTTAATCTCTGTCGTGGGTTTGGCCTTTGGCACTTTATTTAAGGCACCTTTAAAACACAAATCGAGACGTATACATAAAGTGACACAGAACATTTTGTTTAAACCATAGTTATAATGATATCCGAGATTTCCTTGTTGTTGTCCGACGACTATTGTTCATTTTCTACCTGCCCTATTGTTGCTTTTGTTGGTGGCTTTGAGTTGAAGGCTTGGAAAGTCAGGTGTTTATATGTACCATTTTGTTTAGCATAAATTCCGTACCTAGAGTTTATCATTTTATTCACTGCTGGAATTTCACTTCGACTTTGTTGCTTACCTACGCTTCCCTGCAAAGAAATGTGAATGCTTTGTTACTATAAAAACTCGCTTTTTATATACTTATATTGACTTCCAAATATTTTCAACCTGGTCGTATTCCTTATCTATCTTTGAATGTTGAAGACCTTACTTTTACTAAAACGTGGGTGTTCGTATAGATAACCAAAATTATACTTGCACTTAAAGGTAGCCGAGTACCATTTAATTTTGCAACTTTTGCCCATATAGAGTTATTTGCAGCCATTAAGGGTTCCAACCTTTTCTTTATCTTACTAATACATATTTATGTCAAAATGACGCAAATTCACGAAAGGTTTCAGATCAATTATGAATTTATTAGATTATGAATTGGAATACGAATTAAATATACGAGGAGTTTATACTGATCGTAATGTTAATGATAAAAGAAAAGCATTATCTAAGCTTCTCAAGAAGGAATTGAATAATCCCGGCAGCCATATTTCTTTAGATCTTTATAAAAACAAAGATAACTTAACTTTTCAATGTCAAGAAATTCAGAAAACTTTGTCTTCTATTCAGAGTCTCATATTAGATTTTGAAGGTACAGCCAGTGATACCCTATACTTACGTTTAAAGTCTAGAATGGCACATTTAATTGGTCGAGTAAATAGATTTCAAGTCCCAGAAGAGGAGGAGGAGACTTGCAAATTTAAAAACGAATCATACGCTTCAATTCTATGTCTTGAGAGTGAATTGGACGATAAAACTACTGATGCGAATGCTACTGACTTTAATAGCACTCTTGCCAATTGCAGCCAGATACCTCCACCAATTATTAATGTCAATCCAACTGTCTCTTGTGCAGCTTATAAGCAATCGGTCTCCACCTGGAACATTAAGTTTGATGGAAACCCCAGGAATAATTTTTACTTCATTGAAAGAGTAACGGATTTGTCTAAGTCTAGAAATTATACAGAAGCTGAATTATTTAATTCCGCAGTAGAATTATTTGTAGGAGATGCGTTTATTTGGTTTCGCAGTATTAGGAATAAGGTTTCGTTCTTTGGTAGTTCGACTGAAAGAAGAATTCTGACGATGATATTTGGGAACAAATAAGACATAGAAAACAAAAGAAAAATGAATCTGTCAATGTTTATTTAGCAAATTTGGATAATCTTTTTAGTCGTCTTACTATTACTCCAGCAGAAATAACTAGAATTAAATATATGAGAAAGAATATTCTACGCGAATATGTAACTCAGTTGGCATTACAAGAAATTAATTCAGTCAATGAATTAACGATTTTATGTAGAAGGTTAGAAGAAGCTTCCAAGGCTGTACTTCATAAAAACCCTCACAATATTTATTATTTAGGCCATGCCGTTCCTTGTGAGTGTTCAAAAAACTAATTAAGCCCTCTAATGTCGCCAGTGGTCGGCATTATGAAAGTAAAAGAACCACACCCGAATATTTTAGTAAGTCAGACTGTGACGTATTTTAAAAAAGGTAAAAGCTAGCAAAGCCACATACTATGCGAACTGCAGCTTTGGGTAGGTGGAGAGCTAGGTCGTGGTTCAAAATGACATACAAAAGAGTTGAAGCCTAGTATAGCTATATAAGCTAGACCTGTTAATTGGGCGCCACTCAATTTAAGTTACAGGTTATAGCTATAATATTAAAATTGAGAAAATTATCATAGCAATTATTGATGTTCATATTGTTTAGGTGATCAAACCAAAGTAAAACCAACAGGAATTATTAAAATTGGGCACATTTATTTATTATGGTGTTAGTTCTTACCTAAGGTTAGCGCAGGTACCCTTGGTTTTTAAATCTACTTCTACCGGTTGAAATACTTGGCCAGTTTGTAGGGCTTTCTTGCTAGTTGAGGTAGAGGATCAGTGTATCATGTGTGGTAATGCTGGACGGTTCAAAATCTAGGAGCCATCACCGTCACTAACGGCTCCATTTTCGGCAAAGGGGCTCCAAAACCCAGACAGTTCAAAACCTAGGAGCCATCACCGTCACTAACGGCTCCATTATCGGCACACGTGCAGGATGAAATGTTGCACTTGTAGGATCCGAAAAAAAAGGAGGTAGTGAGTTTTATTACTCAAACAATGGACTACTCATTGGACTACTCATTGGACCCCAAAATAAGAGAACTTTACAATAGCCACATGGCTAGGCAGTAGCCGTTTAGGGACAGGCTGACGTCCGATGCGCCCTGGACAGTGGTCAAGATGGAAAAGGGACTATCAAACGTTTTTACCTTTACCACCTGGGCTCTGAATTGGTCAAAAAAACGGAAATATATAATGTCAAAAGGGGGAAATAAAAAGGAGAAAATGAACCGCGAAATATGAAAATCTTGCCATTGTTGCTAAATAAAAGATAAATGTAGGAAAAGTATTAGAAGAGCACATGAAAAAAATAAGGGAGTCTAAGTAAAAATATTGGTGAAATTTGGCAATGCTGCACAGATAGCAAAATAACTAATCAACCCATTGACACATGTCAATGTCCAAAAGAAGTCAACTTTCAAAGGATTTCTAACCATAGAACTACTTCTAGAAGGATCGCATAGAAACGATAATCAAGGTAAACAAACATGGCGGCCAAGGTAGTCATATTTCTTTGGAAATAAAATATTATTTTGCAGTTATTTATGAAAGTCTGAAAGGGAAGCCAGTAGGTTTTCTTTGTGAAAAAGAAAACGTTACAAGACTGGAAGAAATGGCTTGACGTTGTTTCAAATTTCTACTCATCCTATCATTCAAATCAAATTTCTCCCTTATTTGTCAACAAATTAAATGACAATAGACCTTACATTTCAATTCGAATGTTCGATCAGGACATTGCCGTTTTATTTGACACTGGTGCTAATTTATCTTTCGTAGGAGCTCCTTGGATAAGAGTTCTTAAAAAATTTAAAGTGAAAATTCAGGAAAATTGCGATCTGAAATTATATACTGCTGATGGTGTTCAACAAGAAATAATTGGCACTGTTGACTTGCCTATTTTTATTAATGGTGACTGTCAGGTGATCAACGCCCTAGTAGTCCCTTCCTTAACTCAATCTTTTATCTTTGGAATGGATTTTGCTAATAGATTTAATTTGACTATTGATTTTAGGAAAAATTATTGGAATATTGTAAAGGACTCAGATTGCATTAATTGTTTGACCTCAAGTTCGGAATTGAAGTCTCCTCAAGGCTTATGTTGTTTGAATGACTTATCGGACGTAGATAGACAGGAGGCTCAAACAGTTATTGATTCTTTTATGAGTATTAATAGTAAGGATAAGTTGGGCGTAACTAATAAAATTAAACTCTCCATTGACACGGGTAATCACCCACCATTTAAAAAGAAACCATACATGTTATCACCTCATATGCAAGACATTCTGAATAAGGAGTTGGATTCTATGATTAAACTGGGAGTAGTGGAAGGATCGCAAAGTCCTTGGTGCTCACCCACTCTATTGGTTAAAAAATCAAGCGGAGAATACCGGTTTTGTTTTGATGGTCGCTTTCTTAATCAAGTGACGAAGTATGACAGTTATCCCTTGAAACAAGTTGATAGAATTTTGAACAACCTGAGAAATGCCTGGTTTATTTCTTCGATAGACCTACGTTAGGCTTTTTGGCAAATTTCTTTGGACGATTCTTCCAAAGAGAAAACTGCGTTTTCTGTTATTGGAAGAGGTCGTTTTCAATTTAAAGTAGTTCCTTTTGGACTTTGTAATGCAGCCCAAATTCAACAAAGGCTAGTAGACTCAATCTTTGGTCCCAAGTTTGAACCGCATATTTTTTCATATCTAGATGATATTTTGATATGCTCCCCAACATTCGAACATCACATAGAACTTTAAAATACGGTTAAAAAGCTGTTGAAAGATGCTGGTCTCACCATAAACCTGGAAAAATGCAATTTTTTCAAAACATCCTTAAAATATCTAGGATTCATTGTCGGCAATAACTCTCTCGCTTCTGACCCAGCAAAAGTAGAGTCGATGACTAATTACCCTAGACCTCGAACTTCTACCGAAGTTAAAAGGTTCATTGGCATGTGCTCATGGTATCGGCGTTTTATAAAAGACTTTTCTACCTTGATGAACCCTCTCAATTCCTTGCTCAAAGGGAAGAAAAAGAAACAATCAATAGATGGGACCCCTGAAGCTGAATCAGCTTTCTTATCTATAAAACAAAAGCTGGTAAATGCCTCTATCTTATCTCAACATGATTTTTCAGAGAAATTTTTTTGTTCAATCTGATGCCTCAGATGTTGGCATTGGCGGGATGTTAACTCAAATATTGGATGGTGAAGAGAAGGTGATTGCCTATGCTACTCGCTCACTTTCCAGAGCCGAGAGAAATTATTCAGTGACTGAACGTGAATGTTTGGCAGTTATTTTCTGCATTGAAAAATTTAGACCTTGGGTTGAAGTTACTCCATTTACAGTCATTACTGATCATATCAGTTTGCGATGACTATTCAACCTCAAATTACCTTCAGGGAAACTTAGTCGATGGTTGCTGATACCTTCGATTTACAACAACGCAAGGGTTCCACTCATTTAGTTCCTGATGCACTAAGTCGTATACCGAGTGTATCTACCGATTTCGGTAGAAATACGGCCTTGTCTGTTGACCAGGTTAAGGCAACTAACATCAATGCTCTGTTGGTTGATGAGGCTAACTTAGAGCCTTGGTATACCTCGTTACGTGAGGGTATTTTGAATTCTCCCGACAGTTATCTTCAGTTCCGAGTTCAAGATGGTCTTGTCCAAAAGTTTATACCTTCTCGTACTGCTCATACGTTCAACCGGTGTGAATGGAAGACCTTAGTCCCTAAAGCAAAGCGAAAGGAAGTGCTACAGTCATCTCATATACCTCCAACCAGTGGTCATTTCGGCTATCGAAAAACGATGAGAGTGGATGTCCTGAAATTCGTCCGTGGATGTGCCGTTTGTGGGTCACAAAAGCCATCTAACTCACCTAAAATTGGTACAATGGGCAAAGAAAAAAAGGTCAATTTGCCTGGACAAATGATTTCATTAGATTTCATAGGACCTTTTCCGCGTTCAAAAAAAAGGAAATAAATGGTTATTGGTAGCTGCGGACTGGTTCTCTAAATATACTCTTATCTTTCCTCTGAAGAATTCCAAATCTCCCGCTATTATTGATTCGATAGAAAATCACCTTTTCCTTATGTTTGGTGTTCCACAAATAATAATTTCCGACAATTCTCCAAACTTTTCTGGTCTCAAACTTAAAGAGCTCTGTGATAACTATAAGGTAAAACAATAGTTTACTCCCTTCTATTCGACACAATGTAATTTCGTAGAAAGGAACAATAAGACGATAACTACTGCTATTCGTTGTTACGTCGAAAAGCATGAAGATTGGGACCTCCATATCCCAGAAATTAGACAAGCCATTAATACGGCTATACATGAAGTTACCGGATTTCCCCCATCCTATCTAATGTTCGGGCGACACATTCCCTTGAGTGGCGAATATTATAGTTTTTCTTCTTTTGATCCGTCTTTGGAAATTGTACCTGGTGATAGATATATAGATTCTTATGAGGAAAACTTGACTGAATTTCGCAAATTATTTGTTGATATACGCCAAAAGTTGTATTCTGCATACGAAAGGAATTCAAAGTCCTATAATCTCCGAAAAAGAGTTGTTAGTTTTACAGTTGGTGACAAGGTGTGGCGTACAAACAAAGTGCTATCTAGTGCTGCGGACAAGTTTGCCGCTAAGCTTAGTCCTAGGCGCATTCTTTCTATAGTTATTAAAAAATTATCTCCCTTAGTCTATGAGTTAAAGAATATAGACGGTTCTAAAGCCGGTAGGTGGCATGTTAAAGATTTGATGCCTTACGTTGACTCAGTGGAAAACACTGACGACGATTTTGAGTAGTTTCGTTGAGTCTGCTTTACCTAACGATATGCCTTCACTTAGTTTAAGTCTAAGTCTCTTTTCCAGTTACTTGGAACTTTTCCCGTTAAACTTGTTATCTTGTTTTATCTTCGTAATGTTAAATATTACCTATCTTTTGGGATTGATGACGATCATCCTAAAGAATTATCTACCTTACCTATATTATTATATACGGTTATACGTTAGAATATCTATATATATTTTTTGTTGCTTTGTTCCTATGAGTGTCGTGAAGATAGTTATCTCGATACTCATTTACTGTGTCATGTCAATGAATGGCCATTTCCCTCTCTCGAGTCTCTGGCACAGTTATTACTTATCTCAAGCAATATTTGAGATCCTTGCAACTTATAGTGGTAATTGTTGGTCGAAATTGTCTCATACCCATTTGTTTCTTGTGGTCCCGTGGAGTATTGAAGAGCCTCCACACCTTATTTTTATTTTAAATTTTTTATATTATAAATATTTAACCGTCGTTTGCTAACGTCATTTCTAAAATATATTGTTTCATGCTTTTACAAACGTTTGTGGTTAAAAATGGATTTGAATAAGCTTTTTGAATACTCTGATGATGTCGACGAAGTTATCGAAGATTACATAAATAATAGTCGAGAATATTCTGTCTCGACAAAAGAGAAGATCATTTTAATTTGTGTAATGACGAAGAATTTAACAATCTATATCGTTTGAGGAAAAGCACTGTTTTGAATATTTTGCAACAAATCAAACATTTCTTAACTCATGAAACATCTCGGTAAGTTGAAAGACGAGGTTTGGTCATAACCACTAATAATTTTATGTCAATTTTTTTGTGAATAGGTAATTTTGTGGGAATACCCAAAAATACTGCTGGAAAAATAATTCACCAAGTTACCAATGCTTTATTGTCAACCATTACTACGAACAAATATAGATTTGAGTCACTTGCTTTTCTATAAACTTCAACTCAGGTAATATGCACTGTCATAAATTCACGGGGTACAATCTAAAGTATTGTCCGGGCTTTGAAGCCGTGGTCCAATGGAATTTCTTCCTGACGTTTTGTTCCAGCTGCGGCAGACATTATCAAAGGCGATGAGGAAATGGGCGAAGTGATCTACCGTGCTTCTCTACGTTGACTGATTCGACAGTGGTGAGCTTCGTGGTATTTATTCCCCCTCCGTCGCGCTGCAGTGGAGGGACTGGGGTGGGGGTAGTAGTGGCGCGGGGTTTCGGGGAACTTGGAGTATGTTGTAGAACGTAGAAATCGCTTCCAGTCTGCATTTACAAACGTTGAAATTTTTGTTGTGTTTCAAAATCTCTATGGCATCTCTTGTTAGTCTCGGATAGAAACGCTGCGATTGACATAAGATATCCACTTCATTGAAAAGGATGCCGTGACCTTCGGAGAGAGCGTCCTCTGCTGCTGCTGACTTTTGTGTTTGTCCCAGCCTGCAACTTCTCTTGTATTCCGTAATCCTCGTGTTGACACTGCGTTTTGTGGTGCCAATGTATACCGAGCCACAGCTGCATGGAATTCGGTAAACTATCGATGCAGATAGGGGATCTCTGCGGTCTTAGGCCGATGTCAAGCTTTGTTGCATTGTATTTTCCAGTAGCCTGCCGATCCTGTCGATTACTTTGTGGATGTATAGTAGACTAGTTCATCCGCAATTCTTCATCTTCTCCCGTTGCTCCTTCCTGGCGCTATACATTCCTTGGACGGACAGCCTTATCGAAATCGTGTTTGCTGTATCCATTTCAACTAAAGGCTCTTTCCAGATGCTTCATTTTCCGTTTCATTTGGATCCTTTATTGAGGTATCGGCCAGTGTGTGCTGGTTTTCTATATTTCGGCCTCCTTGATACTAAAACATCCAACAACGGTAGTACGACATACTTTAGCTGCGCCAAAACCTAGCGCCACCACTACCCCCACCCCAGTCCATCCACTGCCGCGCGACGGCAGGGGAATAAATACCACGGAGCTCACCACAGTTGAATAAGTCAACCTCGGAAAGCACGGGAGATCACTTCGCCCATTGCCTCATCGCCTTTGATAATGTTTGCCGCGGTTGTAGACGAAACGTCAGGAGAAATTTCATTGGACCACGGCTTCAAATCCCGGAAAACACTTTAGATTGTAATTTGATCGGCAGTGAAAGCCTTCACAGTGTTATAATCGACGGGGTGTTCATTAGAAAAGGTCATGTAGAAATCTATGATTTTTTGTCAGGTAAGAATGACATAATCAAAGTAAATAAACTTTTGTTTCTTCATCTTTTTCGTTTGACATTTTACAGCACACCCTACTTCATGGTTTCTAAAACTGATCAAGTAATCATCGGTCAAATGCTAAGAGTCCGATTAAACTGCGATTAATATCGCTTGAGTATTTTGATACGTTTTTGGGTGTTCGATTAGCTAATCGGATTATTTCACCAGTTTGTTGGCATTCTTGATTTTCGAAATTATTTGTTGGTTGTTTATTGCCCATTGCCGAGCCCCTGAGTACCGTTTTTTGCGTCGCCCGCATAGAAAATTTCTTTTCCTGGAACCCACGAAAATAATATCGAATTACAAAATGTCAAAATGCCAAAAAATGACATTAGCAACCGACAGTTAAATAATTAGTGGCTGCCAATTAAAATTAATCAACGTAGATTGGTATTTGATATCTGTTTCAGGTTAATCACCGCTTAAAATATCCAATCAGGCGATTAAAAGGATAATTAGTGTTCAAACAATTTAAGCGGAATTCAAAATACCGGTCCTGAATGTACCTAAAGTCACTATCTATTTGCATATATAAACAATTTCACCTATCGACGAAATTTTGCCTTGAGGCATTCCTACAATCTGCGGACCACCGGCCGGAAGGAAAAAAGTAAGAAACTGGGAGAGAGAAGGAAACGTCTCCTTTCATGTGGCAGTCTTTTTAAAATGTTAGGAACTCAAGGGAGTCTGTTAATTGCTGCATCTGTTAATTAAGTTTGAATATATGTTAAGTTCCTCAATGTCAGTTCTTTTGTTGACTGATTTGTCATCCACCACTATCTCTATTTTTTCCAAAAATAGTCTTTTTGTAATAGGTTTCCTGTCCAGTACCACGACTTCGTCGAATTTGATGTGATGCCATGTGTCAATATGGTGTTCAGTTAATGCACTTTGTAGAGGTATCGTGGATTTAACCCCTGATTGTTTCTTTCACCCGCTTGTGGGACACACTAATGATAGAAAATTAAGCACAGGCACATAACTCAACTGTGGGTATATTTCCGAGTTGACTATAAACGAACTTGTGAAATTAAATGATAATGAATCGGAGACGGGAGGGCCGGCGTGCCCTTTTACGGTTCCTTCGTATCGACTCCCCTCTATCCCGGAGGGCTGTCAGCAACGTCAATTGTCAGTCCAGTGGCGGTGGAATTCCGGTGTGTTACAATTTCTCCCCCTTTACTTCGCGAGCCAGAGGTGGAGAGTGAAGTAAGAATATGGTTGCTTCTAGTGGTTGAATTTGCACAACAGCAACATTTAGGTTTGGACGTGATTCGTCCCGTTCGGGTGGTGGCGGTCACCACAGTGTCATCAATGGAGTGGTCAGAATCATCGTCACACTCACGGTGGTCCTTAGTGGGAGAGCGACTTGGCGGAGGCGCATGGTTTTCGGGCGAATTCTTCTTAGGATGTTTGGGAGGTCGTCCTCGTTTCCTGAGCACTCGAACTGGAGTCGTGTCGCTGGTTTGGTCGCTGCGAAATGGAGTTAGAGCCGAGACATGGTACTTACCAAGGCTATCTTCTGGATTACTGGGTGCAGCAATCTCAAAGGTAGTGGGTGTGACTGCTTTAGTTAGAACATAGGGTCCATCGCGCTTAGGGGCGAACTTGGAAGTATACGAGTTCTTGGACTTGCTGAGGGCGTGTGTCTCCACTAGTACATGGTCGCCAACTTGGTGTTTAGGGGCTTCTCTATGCTTCTGGTCAGAGTACCTTTTAGAGCGATCTTGCTGATACTCAGAGGTATCTCGGGCATCTCGCAGTACAGAGCTGATGTTTTTTAAGTATGGGGTCAGTTGACACACAAAGTTATCGGCTTCGACTATGGCTCTCATGTCTCTGTTGACGTCATCAGGTGATCTTAGTTCCCGTGCAAAAGTCAAGAAGGCTGGTGTATAACCGGTTGCTTGGCTCTTGGCGGTATTCATGGCGAACCGAATGGAAGGTAGCTTTTCTTTCCATTGGGTGTGATCATCGGCTACAAGTATTGACAAGCGAGTCTTTAGGTCTCTATTCTTGCGTTCCACAGGATTAGCTGCCGGATGGTAAGCAGGTATAAGTGATTGGTGGAAACCAAGTAAATGAGCAGTTTGCTGCATGATCGAGCTTACAAACTGTACACCATTATCCGATATGACCCGTCTGGGGACTCCATATCGGAGGACAATTTCGTCTATCAAACACCTAGCACAGTTCTCAGCAGTGGCCTCTTGTAAGGGGAATATCTCAACCCATCTGCTTGCGGTATCTTCTACGATGTAAACCCATTTGTATCCATCTGGAGTAGTTGGTAAAGGTCCGAAGAGATCAATGGATATTATTTCAAATCTTTGAGCTTGGGCTGGTGTTTGGAGTTGGCCAGGTGGCTTTAAGTTGCTGGCTTTGTACCTTTGACACTCAAGACATTTACTTATGTATTCGGAAATGGTACGCCTCATCCCGGGCCAAAAGTAACGCTTTGCTATACGCTGAAGGGTGGACTCTACTCCGTAATGTCCACTTAAGGGCGAGTCATGGTACTCAGTAAGAATGGATGGAATTTTGGACTTCGGTGCAACTAGTTGGGCCTCGTCCTCGTCGAAGTCAGGTGAGTATCGGTACAACACTCCATTGCACAAGGTATACCCTCTTTCTGTCCAATTTTTGACATCTAGGTCGTTATCTAGCGGGTCTTCTAAACAATGGATAATTTTGGCTACGTCGGGATCCGCGAGCTGGTCAGCACGGAGATCGGCTGCTGTCCGTCTGGGCAAGTCCACGGTAACAAGGTTAACTGACACATCGGTGGCAGGTCTCGATAGCATATCAGCTATGAAGTTGGTTCTTCCAGGGACGTAGTCAATTTGAAGGTCATATGGCTGCAGCGCTAGAGCCCATCTAGCTAACCGTCCTGTGGGCGACTTAAGGGTCATTAACCATTTCAATGGCTGGTGGTCACTCTTTACATAAATCTTGGCGCATTCTAGGTATCCACGAAACTTGGTCGTAATGGCCCAGACGACGGCGAGTGCCTCTCGCTCGGTTGTCGAGTAATTTTGTTCAGCGGCAGTCAGCAACCTGCTGGCAAATTCAATCGGCCTTTCTTCGGTGCCCTCCCCCTGGAGTAAACAGGCTCCTATGGCATAAGCAGAAGCATCGGTTTTCACGGTGTAAGGCTGATCAGGGTCCGCTTGTCTTAATATAGGCTCTGTGGTGAGAAATTTCTTTAGAGTGTCGAACGATTGTTGATGAGATGATTCCCAGGTCCAAGTAGCTTTCTTCTTTGTTAAGGACGTCAGCGGCTTAGATATTGCCGCGAAATCCGGAAGGAACCTTCGGTACCAGGAGCACGTCTGAATAAACGAAAGTACCTCTTTGACGTTCTTTGGCTCCGGAAACTGGAGTATTGCTCGGATCTTGTCCGGATTCGGGGTGATTCCTTCTGGAGTTATGAGGTGCCCTAGATAATGCACTGAGGGACAGGAAAACCTACACTTTGGCCTATTAAGTTTGAGCTTGAAAAGCTGTAGGCGATCAAACACAAGTTGAAGGTGTCTGTGGTGCTCTTCAAACGTGTGTGACAATATAATCAGGTCATCTAGGTATACTAGCAGATGAAGATCTTGCAGTCCAGCCCGAAATCGATCCATAAGCCTTTGGAAAGTTGACGGGGCATTGCGGAGTCCAAATGGCATTCGAGTGTACCTGAATATTCCAAAGGGGCAGACAAAAGCAGTTTTATCACGGTCAGCAAGCTTTACTGATACCTGGTGATAGCCAGATTTCAGATCAAGTGTGGTCATAAAGCAAGTTTTCTTGGCGGCATGCAAGACATCATCTAATCGAGGTAACGGGTACTTATCTGGTATAGTTTTAGCATTCAATTTTCTGTAGTCAACTGTCAGTCTCATGGTACCATCCTTCTTTGGTACAAGGACTACTGGAGCAGCATATGGAGATTCACACTCTTCTATAACGCCGCTGGACGTCAACTTGTCAATTTCAACTTTTAGCATTTCTTTTTTCGGGTCAGACAGACGGTATGGTGGAACTGCTATCGGGGTATCATCCGTAAGGTTGATGCAATGTTCAGCAAAAGGAGTTGGCTCAGTACTGTCCTGGAACAGCTGGCTATTACTCTGTAACAAAATATTTAAGCATTGACGTTCAGTGGTTGATAAATTCAGGCCTTCATCATCTCGTAACTGAGGGTTTAACGAAATTTCAGTATTGAGAAAGGGCTCACAGTCTGGATAAGAAACTGGAACATCTGGAACTTCAAAAGAAAATTTGATTTGGGGTGCATCACCGTAGTACCAAGCAGAGTTCCGGATATCTAGAACAATGTTTGCAGTTTTAAGAAAGTCTACACCTAGCAGGGTGCGACTGTTGACATGTTGGGGCACTGATACCAAATTAATTACATGTGTCCTGTTCTTTAAAGTCACTTGTACCTGAAACACATCACTATCAGTTTGTACAGTTTCACCATTAGCAAGAGTCATGGTCAACGGTTTTGTTTCAAATGGGACATTGTCAGCTATCAGTATTTTTCCTAACTGTGATCCTGCGAGACTCAGACGCGCACCAGAGTCAAGATAGGCATAACCAAAATGTCCTTGAATGTTCAGTGAGGTAAGCGAGCATATGTTGGACTCGACTGGGTCAAAGTGATGTACAGCAGGTTGAGAACACAAAAATTCAGCAAGCATAGTAGGCTTAGGTGTGCTGTTGCTATTGTTGAATTTGCTAGAACAGTTGGGGCAATTAGATTTAACATACCCGGGCATATTACAACCATAACAATGAACTGTACGTGCTGGTGAATGAGTTGAGCTACTTGAAGTGTCACTACATGGAACTTCGGCTTTCACTTGGACCTGGTTGTGTTCATGGGATTGTTTTGAAGCTAGCTTTCTACAAACTTCTCTGGTATGGCCATAATTGCGACAGAAGTTGCACTGCTGTCTTGGTTTTACCATGACATTAGATCTGCTTGACGGGTTAAGCAGCTTAAAACTATGCAATAGTTGTTCAGCTTCACGAGCTTTTTCGATCAGTTCTTTAAATGTGGCTACATCTTCACGGGAAACTCTTTCTTTAATCTTTACATTGAGTAAACCATATACCATGTCTAACTGGACATGCTCTGATATTGCCGATTCGCCTTTTATGTGCGATAACAGAGAGCGAGCTTTGCTAATAAATATATCGGTTTTTTCTGTACCTTGTTCCATGGCAAAGAGTTCCTTATAGATTTGGTGTGGTGGTTTAAGGTATCCATACGCATGTATAAGGGCTGTAACTGCTTCTTCAAGGTAAAAATGGATGATTTTACACCTTGCCACCAAGTTGCTGCGGAACCAGTCAGTAACATGGACAATCCTTTAACTGCATGCTCATCAGAGATATTAAGACACTCTTTGTACACTTTAATTGAGTCGATAAAAGCTTCGACGTCTGCTTCTGGGCTACCATCAAAGCGGGATTTGCATGCGGCAAAGTTGGCAGAGTTTACTGGCTGTGGATGTTGTGGTATGTTATGGTTAGCATTCATTGCTTGCATACCTGCCAGTAATTGTTGCAGAACTTCTGGAGTCATAATAATTGGGGCGTTTTCGCTCATTTTACTTCCAGTGTTTTTCCCTGAACGTAAAAACATACGATGTAAACAAACGAAAAATAAAATCGACGATCAGCTGTTTCTGTCGTTTTTCGTTTCGATGACTTTTGACAGACAAAACTGTGCAATGTCAGATTGTTCTTCTTTTGGAACTTGTGGCGTTTACTCCGCGGTTAGCAACACTGCGTTCGATGACAGATGGTGGCTTCGGCGTTTGTAAGTTGTTTGCTCCGGCAACACTGCTCTTTTCCTTTGCTGTCGAAACGAAACGAAAATGGATTTCGTGTTCGTCGGCGGAATGTCGCAAAGAACAAAGGGTTTACCGGATGGGAAATTCGAAACTGCAAACAACCAGTGTTCGAAATTCGGCAATCGGCACTCACAAAGTCGGTCCACAAATGCACTATCACTTGTATGTCCACAAAGTACTTGGAATTTGGATTGAAACAATTTAAGAGGTCACACGGTTGGGCGCCATTTTAGAGGTATCGTGGATTTAACCCCTGATTGTTTCTTTCACCCGCTTGTGGGACACACTAATGATAGAAAATTAAGCACAGGCACATAACTCAACTGTGGGTATATTTCCGAGTTGACTATAAACGAACTTGTGAAATTAAATGATAATGAATCGGAGACGGGAGGGCCGGCGTGCCCTTTTACGGTTCCTTCGTATCGACTCCCCTCTATCCCGGAGGGCTGTCAGCAACGTCAATTGTCAGTCCAGTGGCGGTGGAATTCCGGTGTGTTACAACTTATATTTTTTGTTAATCTGCAGTCACTTTTATGTGAGGCAATTATATTTTGAAGTAAATTTTTTGTTTGGCCGATGTACACTAGATCGCATCCAGAGCAGGGAATGAGATACCGATTACCACTCCCGATTGCTTGAGATCCTCATCCCTGCTTTTTGATTTTGTATTTAACTGCTTTTTAATTTTGTACCTAAATTCCTCACGGTCACCGCAATTCTTTGCGCTAGTTTTAAAGATGGATGGTTGTGGACTAATTTGCTTACTTTGTGGGTGAGTTCCTTAATGTGTGGGAATAAGAAATATTTGATGGGCGGATGGGGAGTACAATCAATTGAGACTGATGGGACAATCAAGTCCATATTGGTGAATTGGAAATTTAATTCTTCCATACTAGATGTGCTGTGTTCGATATTAGCGAAGGAAATGTTGCTGATATTGTTCTCTGTTATGTTTTGTTTTGAACCATTGAATAAGAGATAGTTGATTAAGTTTGGACGGTAGGAATTTTTCAAGAGAATGTCTTTACGATTTCTCAAATTGATGTGTTTTAATGATTCGTGGGAGATTATCTCTATTCGTTTTTTTAAGAGCAAGTGCAAAGTTAATTTTAGTTTTCTGGCTATGAGAGGAAAGAAAATTGAGATATCTTCCTGAGTTTGTAGGTTCTTGATACCAATCAAGAATTATTTTCTGGGTAGATTTTCTGGTTATCAAAGTATCTAGAAAAGGATTGCTGATTCTTTCTCTGCTGTAAATTTTATGTGTGGATGGTAACTATTGAGCAGAGAGATTGAGTTGTTTAATTGGTCCTTTGGAACTGCAGTGATAATTTCGTATACATATTTTTTTTAGAATGGTTGTTGAAAACTTAATTTACCCAGACAATGTTCCAACAACTCGTCCATCACATACTGAGAGACGATGGGGAACAAGGTCGCCCCCATGGGGGTGCCTAAAACCTGTTTGTAGAATTGGTTTTTAAATGTGCAATAAGTAGTGCCCCATATAGTCGTTAATAATTCATTGATGTTGTCTTGGCTAACTGTTGTTATTTCACTAATATCTCTTGAGTGTCTGTGAATACTTTCTTTGATAAGGGTGAGCGGGATGTTATTGTACAGGGATATCACGTCGAAGCTCACCTGCTCACAATCTGTTGGTAATTGCAGCCCTTTTGCACGCTCAGCAAATTCAAAACTATCTCTTATATAATAGGAATTGTCTTTGTTATATCCAAGTAGGTAGGTGTGGCAGAGTGTATACTTCGTGTAATTTTCTTTAAAAACCTTTATTGGCGGACTGGTTTCGGCACAAAGGCCATCATCATCGCCCAAGAATCGTTGCCGAACATACTTTGTGCTTACATTGTTGGTAACTAGCGTATGTAATACAAAAGTGAAACTTACTCGTCAAAAGAAGGGAAGCCAAGGGCGAGGGGTCATCGCGCCACTGTACCTCATCAATAGTCACAGGCAGTCAATTTAAAACTTAAAATTTAGCAATTGGGAACGTCAACAAAACATGAAAAGACACTAACAGACCACACGTAACAGGCACGAAAACCTAAAACATGTTAAAATGCATTTCATTCACATTTGTATTACATACGCTAGTTACCAACAATGTAAGCACAAACTATGCTCGTCAACAGATTTTTGGGCGCTGATGATGGCCTTTGTGCCGAAACCAGTCCGCCAATAAAGGAATTTAAAGAAAATTGCACGAAGTACACACTCTCCCACAATCACTCAATTTAAAACTTAGAATTTAGCAATTGGGAACGTCAACAAAACATGAAAAGACACTAACAGACCACACGTAACAGGCACGAAAACTTAAAACATGTTAAAATGCATTTCATTCACATTTGTATTACATACGCTAGTTACCAACAATGTAAGCACAAACTATGCTCGTCAACAGATTTTTGGGCGCTGATGATGGCCTTTGTGCCGAAACCAGTCCGCCAACAAAGGAATTTAAAGAAAATTGCACGAAGTATACACTCTCCCACACTTATCTACTTGCTTGTTACCGTGCACACGGCAGATAAATTTGGATTTATTGTATCCTTCTGTAAGAATATGCGTTAGGAAACTCGCTAGTTTACTATTAGGATCGTTGATTGAAAAGACAATCGATCTGAGGGAAATTTCGGGTTTGTGAATTTTAGGGAGTCCATAAAACTCCGACCGATTACCCAAGAATTTCAGCACTTGTGTATCTTGGCGGTCAATAATATTCTCTCCATTAAATAACTTTAAACTAACTAAACTAAGAAGCAGTTGAAATGGTATACACAAAGTTTGAAATAAATTTGAAACTGTCTGTCTCTATTTTGGTAAGCGGTGCCATTTTGGAAAGGTCCATGTATAGACCGCTATAGGAGGTTATGTACTGGGTGATACGTTTCGCCGGTTTTGCTAATACAGAGTTCAACAAAAGTTGATGTATTTTTGTTAAGGGTTTGGAACATATAAACTGCTAACCAAATCAACTGCATAATCGAAATTTTTACTCCAAATTTATAGTCCTATAAATTGAACATACTTCTGCTTCTCAAAATATTATGAAATTTGAAGAAAAATATGTCATTCAGGGTGTTATTTAAGTATCTGATATTTTTCCCAATATTTAACCAATAATTTCTCTTAAAAAACCGAGTTTAAATTTCTGGAGAAAGTGTCAAAGTAATCCTATACAGATTATAAAAAAGCAGTTTGGACGATTTTTTATAAAATTATTAATTTTCGATACATAGGGTAAGTTGAAACTTTTCTATTTCCTATAAATTTAAATTTTTTAAAAGTTCATCAAAGTAATCCTATACTGAATACAAACAAAGTAATTTCGCCGATGTTCGATAACTTTATTCGTTTCTAATATACAGAGTGTCTTAGCTAAGTAGGCTATGCACTATTACTATTTCCGAATCGGGGAGAGTTACTAAATCGGTTAAGTGGAAAAACGTTAGCATTTTTAGAATCTTTTGATAAGTCGTAAGCCGCATTGCCTGCAAATTTTAGTTTTTGAGATTTAAGGAAAAATATGAGATTGGCAAAATTATTTTCAATGTTAAATTTAGCACAAACCATCAGTTTGATCAAGAAAAGTTCAATACAGTTTTTTGTTAGTTTCTTCCTCACTACACTCATGTTTGTGTTACTACACTCATTTTTTTTCCTAATACACCTTAGTAGACTTTATTCTTCAAAGAGTCAATACATTCTTTATAAGTAGGTAAGCCTGAGTCATATTTGAACTCCTTCCGTGGAACTTGGTTGAAACCAAATAAATAACCAATTCCTTTAATCCAAATTCATCCTCTGAATGACATTCAAATTCCATGTAACATAATCGAGCAAATTATTAAATTGAAAAAAACTTTCTTTATGCAACCCTCAATAAACCTTGAAAATGTGTGTCCAAAAGAAATTGTTTTTTATCGTTTATGAAACCATTTCCATGCTTTTTCATATGGTTTCTCCAAACAAACCTAGATGCGTATCCTTGTAAAGAGGCCTTAAACATACAACAGAATACAACTTCTGAGTATCGATGAAGCTTGTTATTAACATTTGAAGCGAAGTTCGTTTAAAATTAAGCCATTAATGTTAAAAATTGCCTGTAAAATATAGGCAATTTAACCTTGGTAACAGTAAATTAAGCAAAGAACCTGAGTTTGTTTGTAAATTAGAAGTACGTGACATATCTAAAATATTACTTGTTGTGGTATCAGTTATATATTACTACAGTATACTTTTGTGCGCGTGTATTTAGTGGTCTCGAAATTTGATGGCATAATTTTAACGGCAAATTTTGCAACCAAAATAAAGTCAAAAATGCTTCGTTTTTGAGATACAGGGTGTTAAAGTTTTATTTTTTTTTCAAATTTTTTGGTGATGCGTTTAGGTGATAGAGAATATGTAGACAACAATCCTCCAGTTTTTTTCTAAACTTGAATTGATAGGATTTGCAAATAGTTGAAACAGATAGAAAAATACTTTTCTGGATGCTAAAAAGCCCAGGTTTCGTGAATTCAACCAGGAAGTGGCTGTGAAACACTACTTGTTTTATAAGACTGTGAAGGTTTTCACGGCCGGTCAAATACAATCTAAAGTGTTTTCCGGGCTTTAAAGCCATGGTCCAATGGAATTTCTTCCTGACGTTTCCTCTACAGCAGCGGCAGACAATATCAAAGGCGATGAGGAAAGGGCGAGGTGACTTCCCGTACTTCCCGACGTTGACTGATTCGGCTATGGTGAGCTCCGTGGTATTAATTCCATCGCCGTCGTGCTGCAGTGGAGGGACTGGGGTGGTGGTAGTGGTGGCGCGGGGTTTCGGCGCACTTGAAGTATTTCGTAGAACTCGCTTCCAACCTCCACTCATTTCCTCGAAAAACTACAATCTTTGAATTTTTCTTTAGGAGAAATTATCGTTAGCTTCCATGTTGTTTCGCTCTTCACGGTGGTATCGATTAATGAAGCCATGGAATACATTAACCAGCAATTTCCACAAGATATTGCCATGCTGTTTCAACACTGCCTAACCACTAGGGGAGAACGGTACACAATGATACGATTTTAATTAAATTTGATTAAATCATTGAAATAAATGTTTTGTATGTTTGATGCCTAACTTATAGCTTAAGGCGTAAAGTTTTTCATAATTGTTTTACAAAATTTCAAAAACAGAAAGAAACACTACATAAAAAAGCATGACTGCATTTGTATCATTCAGTACCACTAGGGGTACAGAATGAAACATAGGGTGGTACACAATAAAACATTCTAAAACTTATAATAAAATGAATGTATTTTAATACAAAAGCCATTTTGTTACAAACATTATGGTTAACGCATAACTATATTGTGAAAATCCGACCCAAATTTGTAATAAGGGGAAGCCTTTTATTAATTGTTGTAATAGGATTTCCTAGAGACATGACAAAATCTGATTTTATAGCGATATGAATATCAGGAATAACAGGAAAATAAAAATAATTCAATATTTTTCCACTTTTTCTCAGATTTCATGAAATTTTATTTGAAATTCATTGTTTGTTTCGCATTCTAGAATTTTGGCAACATAATGGACGTTATTTTCGAACCTAACTAATACAAATGAGTCTCTTAAAACACTGGTGCTAACGTTGATGGTTTGACCTTCTTCGATCTCATGGTTCTGTTCCTGCGCCATATATTGTTGTAAATCAGCTAGGGTCAATTCGTCATCAGATGAGTCCATAAGCTCTATACTTGCATAATCTTCTGTTTCTGAATCCGTTTCATTGATTTTATTTCTTTTTGGTCATACTGTAGGCTTTTTTTATGTTGTCTAGGCAATAAAACACTTCCGGTCCGGCGATATTGATATAGCTTGATATAAGGATTTATTGAACACAAAGAAAATACACTGCAGAAATGAATAAAATACGGATGGTAATGAAATATGAGAATATAACCAATGAATCGTCTTATCGGCTTTATACGTATTTGGGCAAAAATGCGTCGCGTCTCGAACTGCAAATTAAGCCCCGTCTTTCGTCGTCTACTCGTCGTTGTAATCGGCTTTTTTATAAACCGAAAAGCCTAAACAAACCTTGAATACTCTATTCTCCGAATATAAGAACTCGATAGAAACAAGGCGTTATGCTGACGCTCGAGCTGCTAAAACTAAAAGCTCTTTCAAAGTTCATAATCGGAGCGGCATTCCCTTTTGTCGAATAATACGATATAATGACTTAATAGTTTCTACGGATAAGAAAATATAACATTGAAAGCTTGCAATTGCGAGGACCGAAAATATGGATTCCCACATTCGGCCATTCGACTACGTATCCGACCCGGATTCGTCATCACTCGGCAACCATGGTTTCATAAACTCTGAGCACGTCGACATTTTGTTCGGTCCTTCAAGAAATCCTATCATCACGACATCATACCGTTCATTGTTTTTAACATTAACCACTTCATATGGTCCCAAGAACTTCCTACACACTTTAAGCCCGGCACCAAATTGCGTTCTTTTAACAGCTACAAGATCACCGACTTCATACTTCTTTGGTTTTTTTCGTCTCAAATTATATCCCCTCTTGTTCTCTTCTTGGACTTTTATCAACTGTTCTCTACATCGTTTCCTCAGCATCTCTCTTTCTTCACTAAATTGTATTTGAGCTTCCTCTTCTATTATCTCTCTCAAGAGAAAAAATCCTCTTTACACTTCATTCGTACTCCGGTCAACACTTCAAATGGAGTCTGTGCTTCAAATGCTCTCTGAACCCGGTCCACATATTTATACCATTTTGCAGGGTAATCAACACTAAGTTTTGTCAAGGTTTCACCATTCTATGGATTCGCTCCACTTGCCCGTTACCGCGGGGAACACCCGTAGTAATTGTCACATGTTGTATTTGCTCCTCTTGGCAATAATCACTAAACTCTTTTGCTGTAATCGCTGTTCCCTTATCAGTGATTATCCTATGAGGATTTCCAAAAGTCTTTGTCTGCTTAACAAAACAATTGATGGTCTCTTTAGCAGTAGTGCTCTTTGTAGGGTAAAGCCATGTAAACTTTGTAAAGTCGTCTATTATAGCCAGGATATACTGATAAATTTTATTGGTAGATGGGATAGGTCCTACGTGATCAGCATGATATGTATGTAAGGGACTTTCTCGTTTAGGAATAGGATGTAGAAACCCTTCTGTTTTACCTTCTCTTCGGCTTTCTAGAATGCATGGTATACAATTAGCTATTACATTTCTTATTTGCTCTGCCATCTTCGGAATGAAAAACTCTTTCTTAATCACTTCTTGCGTCTTTTTTTCGGCAAAATGCCCATTCTCATGTGTTCTTTTTATAACATCTCGTTGCATTTCTTTTGGCACTACAAGGAGTTCGTTGCCATTCACATATTTGTATAGAATGTCATGTTTTAATAAATAATCGTCGTGCTCCTGACCAGCCTGTAATAACTTATGGATTGTCTTAACTTGTTCGTCAGTTTGTTGGGCTGCCTTAATCCTCTTCGAAAATCCATTTTCTTCCAATAAAACATCAATCGTCGGATATCTACTGAGGGCGTCAACATGTGGTAGTTTACTTCCCGATCGATGCTCAATCTCGTATTCGTATTCTTCCAATAGTAAAGCCTATCGAGCTACTCTAGTTGTCAGATCACGTTTAGACATGGACTTTTGAAATGCAGCACAATCGTTAACTATCTTAAATTTTGATCCCAGCAGATAAGTCCTAAACTTTTTTACAGCATTTATCACAGCCAGCACTTCCAATTCATATAAAGTATACTTTTCCTCAGCCGGCGTGGTTTTTTTACTATAAAAGTAAACAGGATGTAATTTTGAGTCTTCACTACACATTTGCAATAGACAAGCTCCGTAGCCATATTTGCTTGCATAAGTATGCAGTTTTGTCGGGACATTCCTCTGAAATATATGTAGCACTGGATATCGGGTAAGAAGATCTTTTAGTTTCTGAAAAGCTAATCGTTCATCATCTCCAAATTCAAAATCTGAATTATTTTTCAACTTATCACTGAGAGGTTTTGCAATAATCGAATATCCTTCAATACATTTACGAAAATATCCAGTCAATCCCAAGAATGGCTGAAGTTGCTTGAATGTAGTAGGTTCCGCAAAGTTCTTAATAGCTTTGGTTTTCTCATCTGATAGTCCCTCTTTTAATGAGGTAACCCAAAAAATTCACTCTTTCCTTCAAAAAATAACATTTACTTTTTTTGAATTCCAACCCATACTCTCGTGCAAGATTTAGTACTAACTTAAGCCTTTCTAAACCTTTTTCGCAGGCTTGACTTGGAATGATTAGGTCATCCATATAATAAATAACAACATTATTCAAAATTAACGGTCTAAAAATGTGATTAATAAATCTCTGAAATACACTCGGACTATTGCACAGACCGAAAGGGCACTTTAAAAATTCATACTGTCCGGTGGGTGTTACAAACGAAGTATACTTTACACTATTTTCGTCCATGTCGACATGAAAAAATCCGTTTTTCAAATCAAGTGTCGTGAAAAACTTTGCACCGTCCAGTTTATCCAAAACATCTTCAATAAGAGGCATGGGAAACCTGTCCTTTACAATATTTTGTTTCAGTCTTCTGTAATCACAGCACATGCGCATACCTCCATCTGTTTTAGAAACCAAAACGATGGGACTTGTGAATTCTGAGGAGCTTTCCCTGATGATGCCGTCTCTTAACCATTCATTTATTTGACGGTCGACTTCTTTTTGTTCCAAAACTGATAAGCGCCTTGGTCGCTGGTAAACTGGTTCTTCATTTTTCAGAACTAACTTCATCTTTATATCAGTCGACTTGGTTTTGGTGGGTACATAACTCTTACTTAACTCACTTACGGTATTCCTGATAGCTGGGACTTTTATATGTGAAACATCTGGTCATCGGTAGATGTACTCTGTTCAGCTATGGAAATTTCCATTAAAAAAATTATTGTCACGTCAGGAGCATCCGTCTTCTTAGTCACGGTGATATTTCTATCTTTAATGAAAATTTCAGCTAATCCCAATAAGTTATTTCCAATAATAGCTTCAAAGTTGCACGTCTCCATTGGTAATACATGGAACAGCAAATTAAATCTATCATCTTCAATTGTAATGTCGGCCTTAAAAGATCCTAACGTTTGTACTTGTGAACATCCTATACCATTGACAGTGATGGACTCTGTAGTTAGAGGATAACTTCTGAAATATCTTATATAAACATCTTCTCGGATAATACTTATGTCGCTTCCTGTATCAAATAGAGCTGCGACATCATTCTCAGCAAAATGCAAAGTCAAATATCTTTTGCCATAATCCTTAACTTTGCTGACGTCTGAAAGTACTTGATTAGAAGATTTGGTTTCCTGTCCCGCTAAACTTGCCTTGGGACAATTTTTTGAAACCTGTCCAAACTCATCGCATTTGAAACATTTAGTGCCTCGGCGCTTGTTAGGACAATCTATTGATTTGTGACCTCTTGATCCACAATTGAAACAATTTGGGGATTTCTCTTTGATATATGTTTGACTACTCTCCTGACTGACTCTACTATATTTCCTGGGTTTTTATCAGCTTTGTCATTTCTATGACCTGATCTAAAACGATTATTCATCAAAGGATCGGTTTTCTTAATAATGCTCTCATAAAGCTTGACCTTTTCTTTCAAATCCTTAAAAGTCTTGGCTCGATATAAAATCACTTTATTAGCTGAAGTGTCCTGAATACCATCTATGATATAGCTAATCACCACTTCTGGTTCAATATTTCCTCGAGACCCTATTTCTCTCATTGTCATGATATACTCCTGTACTCTTTCATTCGCCTTCTTCTTTCTGTTCATCAAAATCTTATGGATATGGGCACTACTTACTTTAACTTCAAATTTTTCTATCAATTTCTGTCTCAACATTTTCCACGTAGTAATACCACGCTCTGATTGGATGTAGAGTTTTGCCAAACCCGTCAAGAATCTTTTCGCGAAAATCAACTTTTGAAGGTCATTCCATTTTAAAAGACTGGCTGTCTCCTCAAAGTCATCAATCCAGCGTTATATTGGGTATACGTCTTTACCGTCAAACGGTCGTATGCTTTGCTCCACGTCTTTGAAAGTTAGAGAAAAACTTTCTCTTTTTGAGCTGGCTTTTGCTTGAATAGATGCCCCTTCTTTGTCACTTTCACTTTCGTGAATAGATGACTGATCGTTATCACTAATATCATCGTCCTCTTCCTTGTCACTTTCTTCGTCATCGTCTTCTTCGTCTTGGTTAATACTATTATTCTCAAAGGTAATTGAAAACAAAAGAATTCTGTTCAACATTTCTTCAAAGCTACCACTAAAATCTAACGCTCCACAAACAGCTACTAAATCAGATAATTCCATACAACTTTTCACTGAATCAAACTTCACTTTATATTCGTCCGATTTTTGGTAAAATGGGAAAGCCATAAATTCACGTAAAGCCCTACGCTGCTTTCTAGATTCACCCTCTTTCCCAAAACAAATAAAATGAAGTACCTTAATCGCAGATAACTTAGCAAGTGTTATGCTGTAGTCCATATTCCAAACAGTACCCAATGTAGACACTTTGCTTGACAAAATTTTAGCCAACGGAAGAATAACAAAATTAAATGAAAATGCCGATTTTCATCTAGAATAAAATATGAACGTCTGATAACACTGCAACCAGCGTAACATCTGCTTCATCTTTAGTGACAACTTACAGTAATTACTCAATGTTTAACCATCATTCATCAAACCAACGTAAAAAAGATATTCTTAGTCGAGATGCCATGCATTCAGCCCTCTCTAAAATTAATTAATAACATGATTGACTATACATCATGTACCTAACCTAATTCATTTGATTTCTTAAATAAATAAGTAAAATAACAAACACACGTCTTAACTAATTAATGAAGACACACTCACTGCTTACCTATACCTAGATAATTCAAGTACCCCAGCATAAAGAATTCAGCTTTTTAGTAATTGGTTTCGTCAAGCCAAAAAAAAATAAAGTTTACCTCCTACCTTAGAAGTTGATCTCGAACTCGTAGACTCCCACCAGGCTGCCTCAAAAGTTTGCGTCAAAAGTTTCAGGATTTCCAAAATCGTCGTCCAAGGTACAAATGACACCGTCAGACAGCAGTACTCCAATCTTTTGCTCAATCACCAACGGCAACTTCATCAAACTTTCGAATTTAGCCCCAAGCCAAATTCGGGCGGCAACACTTTGTTGTCTTCAGACGGTAACTCTCAAGTGTGAAGTTTGGGTCCGTCTTATACCCGCACCATCCAACGTCGTCGTCTTTGCATTAGTGCCTAGTTTACTTCTTACAGGACACTAACATTTTAATTTACCACTCTATTATCATGTGTACTGTATAAATTAAACTTTCTTTGCGTCCTCCAGCATCCCTAATCGATCCCGGACGAGTCCCCAAAATGTAGGCTTTTTTTATGTTGTCTAGGGAATAAAACACTTCCGGTCCGGCGATATTGATATAACTTGATATAAGGATTTATTGAACACAAAGAAAATACACTGCAGAAATGAATAAAATACGGATGGTAATTAAATATGAGAATACAACAAATGAATCATCTTATGGGCTTTATACGTATTTGGGCAAAAATGCGTCACGTCTCGAACTGCAAATTAAGCCCCGTCTTTCGTCGTCTACTCGTCGTTGTAATCTGCTTTTTTATAAACCGAAAAGCCTAAAGAAACCTTGAATACTCTATTCTCCGAATATAAGAACTCGATAGAAACAAGGCGTTATGCTGAGGCTCGAGCTGCTAAAACAAAAGCTCTTTCAAAGTTTATAATCGGAGCGGCATTCCCTTTTGTCGAATAATACGATATAATGACTTAATAGTTTCTACTGATAAGAAAAAATAACATTGAAAGCTTGCGATTGCGAGGACCGAAAAAATGGATTCCCACAATACTAACTTTTTTCTGTGCTCTTTATTCTCAGTTATTCCTGATAAGTTTTGTTTGACTTTTTTGACCTCTGTTGTAGGTGTTTTCTTTTTGTTTTATTTTGTAAAAAGTTCCTTCATTTCTGGTGTGCTGGTTAATATTATATTTTTCTTCGTTTTCCTTATTGGTTTATGTTTTTTTCTGGGAGCAGCTTTAGGATAACCTAACATTTCAGAGAGAGGAATAAAACTGCTGTTTGATGAATGAGACATTTCTAAACATCCAATTTTTGAAATAGACTTTGTTTCATTTTTTAAACCAACCTGGTCTTCTTTCAGAGTCTACGCACTTTCACGTGAAAGGGAAGCTGTGGGATTTAAACTAAGAGAACCAATTTCTTGGTGTGACGAAACATGCCTCTGGTTGTTATTTAGATTATCTTCATCTTCCTGTATTAAAATTACCGCCCTTCTTGTTTCTATTCCTTGTCTATGGGTTACCGACGATAATAGATAGTCATTTTCCGAAAAAACGTTCTTGTTAAAGGGGCAAATACCTGTAGATCTGAATGAGTCATCGATTTCAAATGAGCGACTACAACACATTGTGCTATTTGATAAAGTGTCATAAGGACAGCTGGGTGGTTTAAAAGTCATGCATCTTTTGTACTATTATAGAAGTTCTTACACTCGAAAAACACTGGTTTATCTAAATGCTGCAATTTATTGCTTTTGTGCGAAGGAAGAGTTAGCATTAATACACCATTAGATTTGCCAACTTCTCCTACCTCTAAAGATACTTGTGACTCATGGTTATCTAGTATTAATAGCAACGGTCTGTTTAGTTGTACCAGAGTGTTTAATAAAATGTTGTAAAATCTCAACGAATAATTCAGCTGTCAACCAGCCAGATGGACTGATCAACTCAAGGGTTCCAGGTGGAGCTCCATTCGGCATCAAGATATAAAACACAATAGCTGGTGGAAATGTTCCGTTTGCTCGAATTATCGCACATGTAAGAGCTAGTAGCCCTCTTTCGGCACTGGTACAATGGTTCAGCTGCTTAACGCCTTTCTGCGCCACCACCTTTTGGGGACTGTTGTGGTATCCGTCTCGTCCGAGTTGTATATTCGAATGTCTTGAAGAACTGATCGATGCTTGTTATATACCTGCTCCAAATTTGAAAAAAAAAAACCATCTACATTAGGTTTCGTAAAAGGAGTCAGTCTTGATAATGAGCAGGTCTCTGGCTTTCTTAAACTCAATGTGGGAATTCTTTTTAAAAAGGCACGAAACCAGTCTTTGCTCGCACATCTATTAATTTTCCAAGACTCTGGCGTGACAATGTTACTTTTAGTAGCCATTTCATATGCAATCTGCCTAACTTTTAATGTGTTTAATCCAAAAGCTATTTTATTGCATGTCTTAATGTATTCACATAGTGCTTCCTCCTGCTCTTTCGTAAAAATCAATCTAGTAGCATAATTTGGAACCATTCTCGAATTTGGATTAATTCGTTCTTTTAAAATATATCTTCTCAAGGTGGTAAAGTTGACATCAAACTTTTGTGCTCCAACTCGAAGTGGTGTTTTGTTATTTTTTATGTCTGTCATTGCTGCATTCATTTGTTGAGCTGTGAATATTGCTCTTGTTCGCTCTCTCTTCTTTCGCACCATTGCAAGCCTATAATAAGGAACTTCTTGCAATAATGCACTGTGTTACATAATAATACATTGTGGTACACAATAATACAACTATGTTTCACTCTATACTACCACGTACTTAAAATTTTGGTCTACTGTATATTTCAACCCTAGTAGTTCTTTGTCATAATATTTACAGGTAAAAATAAACATGCAATAAATAGTAGTAACCGTGTTTAAAATTGATTAAAATAATTTATTTGAGGTTACTATACCTTTTGGAAACCAACCACAATTTCACAATTACGTCGATCAACAAAACATTGCATACGATCTGACTTCTTCAGAAATTCTGGTGCCAACTGTCCACGGAACATACAGCACGTGCACAGATATCCATCATAGTGGTAGGGATTTTCTGGCGTCAATTTTTAACGAAATAACTGTCATGTTTCATTGTGTACTCCTTTTCAATGTGTACTACTCTCCCCTACATACTTTAAGTAGAAGGAAGATTTCTAAAAACAAACTGATGGTGTAGCTGCGGACAGCCCCCTTAGTCCAGTAATAGCCAACTATTTTATGGAATTTTTTGAGGCCAAGACGTGGGCAACGCAAATAACAGGACAATGTGGTGGTTCCGATACGTGGACGACACCTTTGTTATTTGGAGCCATGGGGAGGGGGAGGCCAGGGGAGGGCGAACTTGAGAACGTCTTCTTTCACCTCAACTTTATCAACCCAAAAATCCAATTCACTATGGAGATAGAAAAGGAAGGACGCCTACCGTTTTTTGGATGTCTTGGTATCAAGGAGGCTGATGGGAAGCTTGCGCACATCGTTTATAGAAAACCAACACACACTGACCGATAACTCAATAACGGATCAAATCACCATTCGAGACAGAATAGGAGAGTCATTAAGACTGTCTGTGAGAGCCAAAAGCATTAGTGAGCCGGCTGATTTGGAACGGGAAATGAAGCATCTTGGCAGAGCCTTTGGTTGGAATGGATACAGCAAGCACGAATTCGATACGGCCATCCGTCCAAGGAGTGTAAAGCGCCAAGAAAGAACAACGGGAGAAGATGAAGAAAATCACGTACGGACTAGTCTACCATACATCCACAAGTAACGAACAGGATTGGCAGGCTACAGGAAAATCACAATGTTAAACTGTCTTTAAACCCACTCGTAAAATACAACCGTTTTTTTCAATTACGTTTCTAAATGCAGACTGGAAGCGATTGCTACGATATACTTCAAGTGCGCCGAAACCCCGTGCCACCACTACCCCCACCTCTAGCCTCTACTGTAACGCAACGGCGGGGAATAAATAGCACGGAGCTCACCACAGTCGAATCAGTCAACGTCGGGAAGCACGGAAGAACACTTCGCCTATTACCTTATTGCCTTTGAAAATGCCTGCCGCAGCTGTAGACGAAACGTCAGGAAGAAATTCCTTTGGACCACGGCTTCAAAGCCCGGAAAATACTTTAGATTGTACTACTTGTTTTTATCACCTGAGCTTTATGCTTTTATCTGTAAATTAGTGAAAATCCGTTTATCATAACCAATGGTGAATTGTTTGCCGATTCGATAATAGACCTATTGATAATACAGGGCAATTTGTTTGTTTGTAAATTGAAACAAAGTGAGTAATAGTATTTTTCTTGTTAGAAAAAACCATAATCGATTTCTCTGACCTTATACACATTTTTTATAGTAAATCTGGTTGCCCAACTACTAGGTTCAATTTTAAGCAAAATGGTAACAATTTCACCCAAAACAAAATTGTGTCAGGTTGTAAATTATACATTTTTAATAGGGTTTTTTTCTCACATAGTGTATTATTGACTTTAAACGTTTTTAATTGAACGAAATTGAATTTGCATCTTTCTGGATAACCTAAAAGCACTAATAACGCAGACAGCTTTTTCTTTTCTACTATAAATTAATTAGAAATTAAATTCTAGATTTTAGCATTAAAGACAAATCTGAAGGCGACACTGATGCACCGTGTTTTAACATAACGAAAATATCAGGACAAGGAAGTGTCTGTCCTGGCAAAGAATTTATTTACAGCAAATTTTCAAAGGACTTGATCAAACCGGAAGTCTGGACAACTGAAGAATATATACCTGATGGACCAGTAACTACATTTTAACTTTAAAATATAGACATCGCATGAGTGTGAGTTTTAGGACTGGCCTTTTCACATATATCAAAAAGACCCAAGCGTTATTCAAATTTTCGATGGTGTCTTGCGCATTAAACCAATGGTTAAGGCGGAGAATGCTAAAAAAACTATAGATCTGGGTGCTAGGTAAGTTGGAGAATAGAGAAAAGTAATTGTCTTCTCAATACAAATTTTAGATGCACTAGAACAGGAGCTAAATGCAGAAGAGTACTAACAAACGTTTGGAACCCACCAGTAGTCTCTGCACAGCTGCGCTCAACGACTGCTTTTTGTTTTGGAAATGTTACTGTAAGGGCTAAGCTGCCAATTGGAGACTACGTTTATTCAGGTAACGGAAACAATTTAGCTATAGTTTCAATGTTTTCTCATTGCACAGTTGTTTTTATTGACATATAACGTAGAATTCCCGTCACTCTAAAGACTTCTAAACATAGAAAAGTATTGGATTTGAAGTAACGAGTCACTTTTTCTTCATCATTTATCACACAAAGATACTCCTTGTGCCTTGATGTTTACGATGTGGGTATTAACGCAGTCAAATGTACAGGGTATCCCATTTTCGGCACTTTTGCGGGATACCTCCCTTACTTTTAAAGATAGAAGGTTGCGGTTTTCGCGATAGTGTGCTACTATGTTGTGAAAGTAAATATGGCGCCAGCAGAATTTCTATAGCCCTTTTGGTTTTTGAGATACAGGGTGGAATTGAAGAGTATCGTTTTTGAGGCACCCCTCGTATCACAGTTATCTTTAAACTTTTCGAAGAAGTTAAAACGCATTCTTAAACATTTTTTTCCGTAGAATCCAGTGGCGTAGTCAGTTCTTTCCTAGCAACTTCAGTTTTTGAGGTTCGAAGCAAATATGTATATATATTTTTTTTTAATGGAACACCCTGTATATCATTTTTTAATTTATTAGTCATAATGTGGGCTTTCCAAAAATATATAATTGTATGCAATTATTTTCAAAACGAAGCTCAGAATTTAAGATTTTCTTAAATTTTCATTTTTGTCTAATTCGTAGGTAGTAGGCTATGGCTAAAATTTATTAAAAACAAAATCCATGTAAGTAATAATTATTCTAATTTATAACACCTTCAAATTTAAATCAAAAGATCTTTTTTAAATCTCAGTTATTAGTTATTTATTACAGCATTTTAACGTAATTAAGTAAAAATTTTTTAAAGGTGGTTTTCAAAATGACGGCCATTTTCCTGTATGCAAATTTGGAACGTTTTTGTTATTCTTCTAATCGCGTTAAAAAGAATCATAGGCCTTCTTTGCAAATTTTGGAAAGATAAATTGATTGCCACAAGAAGCTCCGCTCGAGACTGATATTGTGTTTTATAGATTTCATTTTGCATGAAACCCCATAAAAGAAAAATCCAAAATTGAAAGATCGGGAGATCGAGGGGGCCATCTTACAGGTCCGTAGGTACCAATCCACCTTTGAGGAAAGTTATCATCTAAAAATTCCCTTAAAAGGGGAGAGTTGGGGCTTGTTGCACCGTCTTGTTAAAAAAAAACGGCATTATAAAGGGCCAAGGGAACATTTTCCATCAGTTCTGGAATAACTTCCTCAAGAATTTCTCGGTATGCGCTGTGAGACCTCCTTCAACAATTCTGTAGACTATGCGCCTTCCAAAAATTAAACACGAGACACCCCAAAGCGTCCTTGTTGTGCCCTCTCAAAAGTTAAAAGGTGATTTTCTGTGGACCAATGTCTATTATTTTGGCGATTAAAAATTCCCGCACTTGAAAAATAACATTCATCGGACCAAATAACGAGTCTGCCAAAAGATGCATCAGTATGAAATTGTTGTAAATACCATTGGCAAAACAACATTCTGCGCTCGGCATCGCCAGGGTGTAAACGTTGAACTATGTGGAATTTATAGGAGTGATACTTATATTTTTTCAAACTTCTTTGAGCATCAGACTTAGATTCGCCAGTTGCTTCCTCTATATGCTTGCAAGAAGATGAAGGCGTTGCTTCTACATAACCCAATACGTTTATTTCTTTTCTCTCTCTATCTTGTTTGGAGTATGCATTAGACCTGGGCTGGATAAATGATCCATGCTCTACTAGATTTGGTTTAATTCGGGCAAATATGTCTGTGAAACGTTGCCTTCTTTTTGGATATCTAACAGTAGCAAAAACGACCCCTAAGATGTTATCCTAATCATTGCGCGCAAAATACTTTACCTTTCGAAATATACTTCCGAAGCTTCTTGGGAATTTTCATTAGTTTGTATAAAACAAACCAACATATCATACTTCTCATAATTTTCGTAAACCGCCATTATTGTAACAAAATTAATTTAATTAGCAGCTAAATAGTAAAATAGAAACACCAAAACAACAACCATAGTACTAATAATCAAAAAGTGACAAAACCACAAAGTTTTTGACTATTGCCTTTTGTTCCAAATAAGCTAGCCATCTAGTCATAGTCTACTACCTACGAATTGGACAAAATAGAAAATTTAAGAAAATCTTAAATTCTGAGCTTCGTTTTGAAAATAATTGCATACAATTATGTATTTTTAGAAAGCCCACATTATGACTAATAAACTAAAACAATAATATACATTGTTACATAACATACATGTTCCATTTAAAAAAAAAACATCTATTTGCTTCGTAACTCAAAAACTGAAGCTGCTAAGAAAGAACTGACTATGCCACTGGATTCTACGTAATAAATTGTTTAAGAATGCGTTTTAACTGCGTGCCTCAAAAGCGATACTTTTCAATTTCATCCTGCATCTCAAAAACCAAAAGGGCTATAAAAATTCTACTGGCGGCATCTTTAGTTTCACAAAAAAGTAGTCGCGAAAACCGCAACCCTCTATCTTTAAAAATAAGGGAGATATTCGGAGTATTTCCCATATACTGGCTCCCTTTCTAGCATACTTATTTGTTAACTTAAACTTAACTTTTTTTTTCAAGCGGACCAAAAGTACGTCATTTGTTTTCTCCATACGCACACCTAAAGTGGGCTTTCTAATCCTGACACCAAAAAAGTTGCAAAAAAGTCCTAGGCAGTAAAAGTAAAGTCAAAAGTCACCGCGACTGTCATGGTGGCGCATAGATAAACAATTTTCATTCACCAAAATTGTTTGAACACTAGATAGACCGATCTGAGTGTATTGCCATCTTTACATTCTTATTGAATAAACAAAGGATAGGAATACTTTCAGAGCGCTCGAGAGCACCACCATCGAAATCGCGTAGGTTCTCGAATTTTGAGTTTGTCTGTTAAATGTCATGCGCGTCATCATATTTGTCTGTCAATGTGACAGATTTTATTAATTTAGTTTTGATAATAATGCTACAAATTCTTAGTTTACCATAATTTACCTAAACCATCTAAACCATGGATAATGATTTAATACCATTAAAACCATTGAACATTGAAAACCACCGTTCTAACACATTCTATTTATTTTACAAATATTGTACACCACTTATTGGGTAAGTACCTAGACCGGCTTAAAGAGGATGAGAAAAAATTGCAAAACTGAATCACTCTGAAATAAACTTGCTTATTTCCCACAAGCTTGAAAAAAAATAGTATATGTTACTCGGAGTAAAAGGTCTGTTGCTTCGCCCAGTTGCAGGCCTCAGCTTCGCTTCGGCCGTCAATCTCTGGGCTCAGCACGAAAAGACCTACTTTTACTCCTAGTGACATAATCTACTATTTTTTTGCCTCTCACTTTTCTAACCTTCAATTGCTCAAAAGTTTACCCATACACGAAAAGTGCAACACGGGGGACGAAAATAACAATGTTCCTATATGCATAGATAGATACTTTATTTGACCACTTTTCGTAAAATATTTTGCAATTGTAGCACGTCAAGTAAAACATATATATAGTACCATTTACGTATAGTTAGACAATATAAAAAAAAGAGTCAAAATATATATTTACATGATAATTAGTCAAACTTGGAGCATGTCAGTACGCGGATTAACAGTATCAAAATATTCCGACACTGAGTGGAAAGCCCGCGATGCAAGAAATCGTTTATTATTAATTTAAATTTATTATCATTTAAGTTCTTTATTGCAGTCGCTAAAACGTTATAAAAATCAACGTTAAAGGAATGTTTTTAATGATGTTATATTTAAACTTATCTTTTCTTATTAAACTCGCCGATCCTGTGCCATATTTATACCATGAAACTCCTCCTTTTTTCTCCAAATTTCCATTAATTAGTACTAAATATATAGAAATGGTAACGTAAGAATATTCAACCTCCTAAAAATTGGCCTGCAATGCTCCAGATGACCCACCCCCGCAATCACCCGGACGACATCCTTTTGCAGTGCAGCCTAAATATTTTCACGGATGTTGACGATTAATTTCTGTAAGGATTTTATTTAGCCAAACCTCTGATAGATGTCGCTCGAAGATTGAATCCCAGAATATTTAAAACATTTCAGAAGTGAAGAAATTTGTTTGCAGCACTGCCTGTTGTGTCTGGGTGATAAGTTAAGTAAACATGATTTGCCGTCCTCGACGATGCCGTGGCGTATTTTCTTGACGGAATCAGTATGTGGATTACTTTCCTTTCGACAGTACAGGACCGTATTTTGACTTTCTGTTAACGTTTATGTCTATTTAAAACTTTTTCGGGATTTAAAGAAATTTAAAGGAAATAATTCGGGATTTAAAGATTTGAATTAATTTGGAACTTTTACAGTTTCCATAAGAACAGATACTGATTTTTTCTCTTAATCGACTGAACAAAACACTTACACATACTGAATTTTTATTTTTAGACCTATTAGCCCACTGCATTTTGTGATATTTGACACGAGTGATTTATTGCTCTGTTTATCTAGAAGCCAGTTGTTTACAACCTTTTTTTTATGTGAGATTATTCAAGAACTCTTATCGAGAACTTTCTAAGTTTTTCTGTAATTTTGAGGATTGCGTATAAAAGGAGAATAGCGCGCGCGGTTACGAGTAGTCTTATTTTAATCGAGCTATAAGTAAGCTAAACCAGGCGATAATAGAAGGCTATAAAGTGTTAAGTAGTGAGTTATTTAGTAGTCGAATTGTACCTGCGTTTATTTGTGGAGTAAATAAATAGTGTTTTCGTGTTAAATCGTTACACTGGAATTATTGAACCCTGAGTTCGCAACAATTGGTGTCAGAAGTGGGATTCCACTGGGAATTTAAGGATTAATATTGCTGAACTGTAAGTGGGTGCTTTATTGCCGAAAATTACGTGTTTATGCCAGTGACCAGAAGCCAGCATCAAGCGATGGAGGATCAACGTGCCACCCTGCTCTCCATTATACACCAACAGAGGGAAGAGCAGGAAAAACGTGATCAAATACTGGAGCGACGTTATCTAGAACAAAAAGAAGAGCAGGAAAAACGTTATAAGGAACAAAAAGAAGAGCAGGAAAAACGTGATCAAGTACAGGAGCGACGTTATCAACACCAGAAGGAAGAGCTGGAAAAACGTGATCAAATACAGGAGCGACGTTATCTAGAACAGAAAGAAGAGCAGGAAAAACGTGATCAAGTACAAGAGCGACGTCATCAACAATTCAAAGAAGAATTAATGAACCATCTCGCAGTCAGTGAGCAACAATTGGAAGAAAGAATAATGCAATCCGTTAACTAATCCGTTAACGAAGGACTCGAAGCTGTCAACCAGAGGGTTCTCGAGCTAGAAAAGAAATTCCGGGAACAACTTGAGGACGACAACGTGTCAACAGTAAGTTTTAACACAGTCAACGCTAAAATTAAGCCTCCCGATTATGACGGTACTACGGCCTGGAAAATCTATAAAACCCAATTTGAGGCAGCTGCAAAAGCTAATGGCTGGTCCGAGCCCCAGAAAGCTACATCATTAGTAGTAGCACTTCGTGGAAAAGCGGCTGAGTTACTCCAATCTCTGTCGGCAGCGGATCAAAGTAATTATGCAGCTTTAGTACACTCTCTGCAACTACGATTTGGAAATTAGCACAAAAAAACCGTGTTCCAGGCCCAGCTGAGGATGATACAGCAGAAGTCAGGTGAATCGTTACAAAAATTTGAGGCGGACATAGACAGACTAATTCACCTGGCATATCCATGGGCCCCTGAATCTTTTCAAACGCAATTTGCCGCCGAAAGGTTCATTGAGGGAGTTCGCGATAGTGACATGAGATACCACTTACGTCTAGTAAAGCTAAAGGATATCAGCGAGGCACTAGTTAGGGTCCTCGAATTCGAGGCGTCACGAGTGTCATCTAGTTCATCTCCACGTGTAAGAATGGCAACTTGCGATGAAGAGGAGACTACGTCTATAGCTGAATCCATGGCAAATTTACATAAAGCGGTGAAGGATATCGCAGTCAATATGCAAGCCCTGGTAGGAAGAACTCCTCGATCAACAGACAATCGGGGCATAAAATGTTTTAACTGCGGCAGACTGGGTCACATCAAGAGTAACTGCCGTAATAGGGCAAGAAGTCCGTCGCCGTCATTTAGAAAACCGAGCGGCGCCCAAGACCGCCCTAGATCCCAGGAAAACTAATTCCGGTCAATGCAAGGGGGCAATTGACCGGGCCCGTTAAGACCCCCAGGATCTTTAAAGTCAATAATGTGGGTGGCAAAAGTCTTACAGTGGCCGGACGCATTAAGGGACAGAAGATCCAGATTACCATCGATACAGGAGCAGATGTGACCATTGTAAGGCCAGATAAACTTGTCGGCTATACCATACAACCATTGCCCAACCCTATTATGTTAAAATCAGTCGCTGGAGAATCTTGCCCTATAGACGGAGAAGCCGATGTCACCATCATTATTGGAGAAAGACTTGAAGTTCGGCATAAAGTGTTGGTTGCCAGGATCAAAGACGAGTTTATTTTGGGAATGGATCTCATCAGGAACATGGATTCTCTTATGATCATAAACGGAATATTCTCATGTTTGGAGATGAGAAGTTTGCATTAACCAATGGAAATGTGGAAACTAGTATCCGTTTACTGGTGGTAGATGTGAAAATTCCTCCAAATACAGAACAAATTATCACAGTGACTTCTGAAAATGATCCTGGGTGGTCCATTGGACTTATAGAACCGAACCTAACCTTGACGACGGAAATCATGGTAGCCCGAACTTTGACTGACACGAAGAAGACTATGCCAGTACGAGTTGCCAATATTGGCGAAAGGACCATCAAGCTCAAAGAAGGCACAGTTCTTGCCAATTATGAGCCTGTACAATGGGTATGCATATGTGTCGAAGCAGAGACATCCAAAATTAAATCTTCTAACCAAACTTCCCCAGAAGTTATTGATGCTTTCAAAGGACATTGGGGTCATCTGTCAAGGGAACAACTTCAGTCTGCCATAAAATTTGCTATGGATGAATCTGATATGTTTAACTTCAAGAGCAACGACAGTCAAACTGATTTAGTTGTCCATAAGATCAACACAGGAGATGCCCAGCCAATACGACAACATCCACGAAGGGTCCCTCTGGCTAAACAACAGGAAGTTAACAGTTTGCTGAATGAAATGTTAAAGGAGGGTGTCATAGAAGAATTATCTAGTCCATGGTCGTCGCCTGTGGTTCTTGTTAAGAAGAAAGATGGATCAACGTGGTTCTGTATTGACTACAGGAAACTTAATGATGTGACTAAGAAAGACAGCTATCCATTGCCACGTATAGACGACACCTTAGCAACTTTATCGGGATCAAAGTGGTTTTCCACGCTAGATTTAAAAAGTGGGTACTGGCAAGTAAAGATTGCTCCCGAAGACAAAGAGAAGACTGCATTTTCTACTGTTTCTGGGCTATACCAGTTCACTGTTATGCCTTCTGGATTGTGCAATCAACTTTCGAGCGACTAATGGAACTTGTTTTGAGGGGGCTGACTTGGAAAACTTGCCTGGTATACTTAGATGACATAATTGTCATGGGACGTAATTTTGACGAGCATTTGAAGAATTTAAGAGAAATCTTCAGCAAGTTACGGAATGTTCACCTGAAGTTAAACTACAAGAAATGCAGTCTATTCCAAAAGCAAGTCGAGTACTTGGGGCATACTATCTCAGAACAAAGCATTAGAACTAGCCAAAGTAAAATATCTGCCATTAAAGATTGGCCAGTTCCCCGAGGCAAACACGAAGTAAGGGGTTTTTGGGGACTATGTACTTACTACAGGAGATTTGTAGAGGGATTCGCCGACATCGCAAAACCGCTGCACAAATTAACAGAAAAGAAAACACCGTTCTTGTGAAACCACGATTGCAGTCAGGCGTTTGCAAGGCTTAAAGCTGCCCTCTGTTCTAGTCCAATCTTGGCTTACCCTATAAAGGACGGACTGTTTATTCCGAACACGGATGCAAGTAACTGTGGTCTAGGAGCAGTACTCTCTCAAAGACAAAACTGGCAAGAGAAGGTTATTGAGTACTACAGTGAGACTTTAAGTAAGCCAGAAAAAAACTATTGCGTCACTAGAAAAGAGCTATTGGCCATCATTAAAGCAGTCGAACATTACCATCGCTACTTATATGGAAAAAGGTTCCTGATTATAACTGACCATGGAGCTTTGAAATCGTTATTACAGATGAAAAACTCTGAACGCCAAATCGCCAGATGGATAGAGCGCCTGCAGCAGTACGATTTCCAAATTGAACAGCGACCAGGAAGGTCTCACGGAAATGCCGATGCATTGTCTAGACAGCCTTGTAAAGAAGATTGTCGCCATTGTCAAAGAACTGAGCAGCGTGAGGGACTTCCTTCTGTAAGGAGAACGTCGGTGGAAATAAACGGTGGCTGGACCAAACAGACGCTTCGAAAAGAACAAATGAATGATCCAGATATTGGACCCATACTCTCTGCAAAAACTGACGGCAAGAGACCAGAATGGCAAGAAATTGCTGGTAAAAGTCCAAACCTGAAGGCGCTTTGGGCCCAGTGGCACTCTCTTAGAATAGAAAATGGATTACTGCAGAGAGCGTGGGAGAGTCGGGATGGCAAGACCGTAGTCAGTCAGTTGGTTGTTCCTGTTAGCAGAAAATCAGATACAGGAAATGCACAATGGAACAAGCGGAGGCCATTTTGGGGTCAATAAAACATTGGCCAAAATTAAAGAGCGGTATTACTGGGTGAATTATCATGAAGACCTCGAATCTTGGTGCCGCAAGTGTGAAGTTTGTTGTGCCACAAAAGGACCTCGAACAAGATCACGGGGCCGAATTGTGCAGTACACTGTAGGTGCTCCATTCGAGAGGGTAGCAATTGATGTCGCGGGACCATTTCCTCAGACTGAGTCAGGCAATAAATACATCTTGGTCGCCATAGATTACTTCACTAAATGGCCTGAAGCGTACGCCTAATCAGGAAGCAACGACTGTGGCAACGGTGCTAGTAAATGAAATATTCTGCAGATTTGGAGTCCCTCTCGAACTTCATTCAGATCAAGGCCGAAATTTTTAATCGGATGTTTTCCAGAAAGTCATGGAACTTATCGGAATTCGCAAGACCAGGACAACTCCTTTGCATCCACAGTGGGATGGGATGGTAGAGAGATTTAATCGGACCATGGAACATTACCCGTCTAAAATGGTGGCAGATCATCAGCGTGATTGGGACCAACATCTACCTCTCATGTTGATGGCATATCGAGGCTCTACGCATGAAGCCACTGGTTATACTCCGGCGAAAGTGATGTTCGGAGGAGAAATGAGGCTTCCTGCGGATTTGATGTATGGAACACCAGAAAAAGAGTCGCTCATCTCTGATAATTTTGTGGAGGAGCTCAAGAAGAGGCTTAACAATGTTCATGAACAAGTCAGGAATAAACTGCGGATCTCCAGTGATCGAGCCAAAGCAAGATATGACTTACTAGCTAACTCCCGCGGCTTCCAGGATGGTGATTTGGTGTGGCTGTACAACCCGCGGCGAAAGGTGGGGAAGTCGCCCAAACTTAGCCAAAATTGGGAAGGACCTTATACAATTATAAAGAAGATTAATGACGTAGTGTATAAGATCAAGCGGACCTCCAGGTCAAAGATGAAAGTTGTTCATCTGGATCGATTAGCACGATACCATGGAACCTGCCATGGTATCTGTTCGGGACGAACAGCCTTAGGATGAGGGCAATGTTACGGTAGGCAGCGTCGAAGCGTCGTAGGCGGGGCAACGCGTGTGGTTGGTGGAGCTTCGCGACTTATCTGCGCTGCGTCATGGCTGACACGAGTGATTTATTGCTCTGTTTATCTAGAAGGCAGTTGTTTACAACTTTTTTTTTACGTGAGATTATTCAAGAATTCTTATCAAGAACTTTCTAGGTTTTTCTGTAATTTTAGGATTGTGTATAAAAGGAGAATAGCGCGCGCGGTTACGAGTATTCTTATTTTGATCGAGCTATAAGTAAGCTAAAGTACCAAGCGATAATAGAAGGCTATAAAGTGTTAAGTAGTGAGTTATTTAGTAGTCGAATTGTACCTGTGTGTATTTGTGGAGTAAGTAAATAGTGTTTTCGTGTTAAATCATTACACTGGAATTATTGAAAACTGAGTTAGCAACAATATACATGGCAACAAAAGACCGAAAATGAGTAAACATATCTTGAATCATGAAATGAAAATCAATGAAAGGTCACTCTTGAATTCAACCAACATTATATCTGCATTGTTATTGATACTGATGTGAACGATAATATTGTCACAGGTTAACTTTTCTAATATATGAACGTTTGGATAGCAGGTGTAGGACAAAAAGCTATTTAACTTTTTTGAAATTGCCAAGGTTTCGACCTTTAATTGAGGTCTTCGTCAGGGCCAAAATACAATATTTGTACGTACATTGGCAGTAAAAAACACTAATTACAAAGACGAAAAACGGCTAATAAAAGTATACAAATTAAAACACAATACATGAGTAAAAACAAATTCTCCTTTTCTATTATATGGGATCCGTGCATACTGTGAAGATATAAGTTGCAAAAACCCACTTAGGAAAAAAGGAAGGAAGAAAAAAGGATGTGTCGAGCTTACCTTTTTCAATCAGAGAAGCTTGCTCCTTTTTTCTTCTTTTTTTTCTTCCTTCCTTTTCTCCTAAGTAAGTTTTTGCAACTTATATCTCCACAGTATGCACGGATCCCATATAATGGAATAGGAGAATTTGTTTTTACTCATGTATTGTGTTTTAATTTGTATACTTTTGTTAGTCGTTTTTTTTTCTTTGTAATTAGTGTTTTTTACTGCCAATGTACATACAATTATTGTATTTTAGCCCTGAGGAAGACCTCAATTAAAGGTCGAAACGTTGGCAATTTCAAAAAAGTGAAGTAGCTTCTAGTCCTACACCTGCTACCCAAACGTTCAGATTAGTAAATAAAGGACGCTAAGCACAGATGAGTTTTTAATGTAATGATACATCTTCTGCAAACCATTTTACTTAGCCTTTTGTGACACCTATATCAGATCATACACGCTGCTATGATATTTTTTCACTATTTGCCAAAAAAAAACAACAAAAATTCTTAATAATAATAATTAAATATGTAGAGGAGTGCTGATTGAGTTGTTGTTTGAGGATTTATTTTTTTTTATTGAAGCTAATAAGATAAAATTATAAAAAAAAGAAAAATTGGAGATATATTTGACGTTATTTCAAGATAAATAAGTTTTTTTCGAATAACACATATGGGGTCTGTAAAGTAAGTACATCCCTTGTTCAACCATTCGAATAATGATTAATGATATGCAGGTACCATATTTACCTCTTTTCTAACTCGGGCAGATTCGGGCTAAAGGTGGGATTTAGGGTGTTTTAACCAACTACGGAAAAATCGATACGACCAAGCCGAGCAGTCGCAGACAGCAGATGTCGCATACGTATTCTGAGTCGTTTAAGCGTAGAGAATTTGGGAGCGTTGGATTGTCTGACTAGATGTATATAGACAATGATTATATCAGTAACGTCAATCCGTCGAAAAATTGAAACTCCCCTCCCCTTGCCGTCCGCCCGGCCGCCGGCGGTGCACCACCAAACCGCTTTTGGCAATGTTTTGGCAGTGCATCGCTGGTGCTTGAGCGGTATACAACTCCCTCGTAACTACTCGAGAAAATTGGCGGGTGCAGGTGCGCGCGGCATGCTTTAGTTTTGGAAATATCAAAAGTGCCGACACGAACTGACGATACTGATATAATGTATTATTCCTTATACTGTGGTCAAGACTATCAAAGTTGCGACAGTGGCTCCTCAGTGAAGTATCATCCGAATAATATAGACACTTTATGGGGGAGAGATAGTCAAAGAGGTCATTGATATACACCACAAAAAGCAGAGGACCCAGAATAGTGTCCTGAGGAACACCACTCCCTACCGCCCCAATACTCGATCTATCATCCCCAATAAGAACACACTGCTTTCTAAGTGCGAATTATGAATACAATAGTCGATGGGGAACACCCCTAACCCCACACCTCCACAGCTTTTGAAGAAGGAGGTCTTGCGAGACACAATCGAAGGCCTTACTCAAGTCACACCAGACCAGGCCCACATGCGACCCACCCTCGACGCCAACTACATCCTGGACAATCTGGACGACAGCCCCAACGGTCTACCGTTTCTCCCTGCTGGGACCACCAAATGCTGGGACTCGAAGTAGTTATTCAAATTATTTTTTATAAGTACCCCGAAAATCTTACCAAATATAGCAATAATGGGTATAGGTCGATAATCAGAGGTGCTATTCACATCACCGTTTTTAAAAACGGGCACCACCCGAGACAGCTGAAACGACTCTAGAAATATCCCATGTTCAATGCAGGCGTTAAGTAGGAATGTTAAGGGCTCAATCAGCATTCCCCAACAAGGCACTGCTGTATGTGTTCTTCTAAGAGAAAACATCCATCGCAGTAACCGGGAGAACAATAAATAATCAAAATAACAAAAATAACCGTGTGTTTGCGGAATGACACCAATGAGCATCCGCTGCATCGGGTCGTCAACTGGTAGGTCTAGGACCAAGTTAGAAGCTATGCTCAAGAGGAAATCATTAAACTTAGTCGCCGAGCCTCTCTCACGATTGTCACTCCTTTATCCATAGTTTCTTTAATCGGGTAAATTTTCGAATTTACATCTCATGGTGCCAGGGCTGCCATTAATAAGGTTATTCAGGCACTAGAGGGGGCGATTATATCTCTTTAAAATATTAAATGTATTCGACTGCGTTAGAGACCGGCTGCTGATACAAAAGCTTTTAAGATTTTTTTTCGTGAACAGATTTTACGTTTCAACTCGTATTAATAATAAAACGTCATCAGTTTCGTTGACACGTGGAGTTCCGCAGGGGTCTATTTTGGATCCTCTTTTCTTTTTAATATGGGTATATGTATATAAAAACGATTTTCGTTTAGTAGTCATATTGATTGTTCTTTGTTTGCTGATGAAACAATTATCATTTGCAAGTCTTGATCGATTGATTTAGAAACATGCTTTGCTTTGGCCAAGAGATACATGAATGGTTTGCGTAGTATAAAGGTTGTTACAAATTTTGAGAAAAAAAGTTTATATGAATATAAGTCGGTTTTCTCTCAAACTCTCAGTCCAAAATACAGGGTGATAAAAAATTTATGTTTTTTTTTCTCATAATTCAGAAACTGACTTAATTATTTTTATAAGATTTGGTGAGCTTAGAGGCACATCTATTGTGGAGAAAACTATTTTTAGGTTCAGCTATTGGCGCATCATTACGCATCACTTCAGTGCGATTCATGTAAATAGATTATTATGGAATTTAGCTATATTTTCGTTGGGCTTTTCGGACTTTTGAATCACATGCAGACACCGCCGTGTTGAAACGTCACTTTGACTTTGACAATCAAAACAAAACGCGTGTTGACGACCGCTGTTATCTAATTGTTTATTATGTAAAAATTATGACATAGTAGCCAACTTGCATATAATAGGTATGGCAACTGCGCAGAGCAGTGGGCAGGAGGTGGGGTCTAAACCACAAGTCCTGCTCTGGCTCTACACTGCGCTAATCAGACCATCCTATGGGTCGGTGGTCTGTTGGCCAGCGGTGGACAGGGCCTGCTATGCGTTGAGGTTGGCCAAACTGCAGAAAACAGTCTGCCTAGCCATAAGGGGTGCCTTCAGAACAACACCGGGAGCAGCTCTCAATGCCTTACTTGGGTCTGACGGAGCTTCCAATCAGGATGAAGAAGCAGGCGATGGTTTCCTGCAGGAGGATGGATTGCTCCGACCAGTGGAAGGAAACAGTCATGAGAAGCGGTCACCGCAGATCACCAGCCTCATCCAGTGGGACATCCTAATTGTCCTGTCGCAGGATAGGCGCCCTTGCGATCGGCTGAGACTAAAACAGCCATTTGGGCTAAACATCCCAACAAGAGAAGAATTCAAAGATCTGCTTCAGCAACCTTCTGAGAATAATCAGGTATGATATACAGACGGATCGAAAATGGCTGATTCACACTCGTCAGGAGCCGGAATATACAAAGCAGGCCATGAGGGGGGCGAGAGTTTTTCCTTGGGAAGCCACACGACGGTTTTACAAGCGGAGGTGTTTGCAATACTCAAGACCAGAAGTCAAACAAGGAGCAGAACACAACATCTTCATCTACTCCGACAGTCGGGCGGCCCTGCGAGTGATCTGCAGGAACAAGACGAGTTCAAAGCTCATTTAGGACTGCAGATATGCTCTAGAGTCACTGGTAGAAACAAAAAGGGTAACTCTGGGATGGGTTCCTAGACATAGGGGAATTGAGGGAAACGAGCGTGGTTCTCAGACGTGCTTTACTGGACCAGCGCAATGTCTAGGAGTAAGCAATAGGTACGTTTTTCATATTCTGTTTGAGTGGGCATGGGAGAGTAGAAGGACAAACTGGACACAGTCAGGAATTTGTAGACAGACCAAGCCTCATGGCTATTTGGGAGAAGTCGGCAGTGCCTGGGAGGCCTTATAGGGATACCTTATATTACTACTACTACTACTACTACTACTACTAAAGGGGTGTCAAGTTACACATCATTTTGAAGGGCATTCAATTGCCTTTTCAATGCCACCTAACTTTTTAGAATTGAATGGTCTGTTCTCGAGAAAAAAGGGTTTTTATGTTATCTTAGGAATTTAACAACACTGATACGGAATATAAATTTAGAAAATGTTATTGCATTATTCCTACCTGCACTTTGATGTTTTGTAGTTTAGTAGTTGTCATTTACTTTTGTACACACTATCATTTAAAAATGCTTTACAGTCAAGAAAGAGTTGACATTATTTCGCTCTATTTCCAAAATAACGATTGTGCTAAACGGGCCGCAAATTTGTTTAATGAACAATATCCTGATAGGAACGTATCCCATTCTTACGTGAGAGACCTGGTTGCCAAATTTCAAGAGACTGGAAGTGTAGGAAATAAAAAGAGGATTGTTCATCATCCAGCAATAAGAACAGAAGCAGTTGAAATATTTGTTTTGGAACACGTCGCGATGGAACCTGCCACCAGTACTAGAAAATTTTCAAATGCATCAGGTGTTCGGCGTACAAGCATCCAGAGAATATTAAAAGCACTTAAATTCCATCCTTATAACATTAAATTAGTACATTAATTAAACGAAGATGATTTCTATAGACGTTTAGAATTTTGTGAGATCATTAGTCAATGAATTGTTAACAATCCTGAATACCTTTATAACATTTCCTTCTCTGATGACTGTTCCTTCTTCTTGAACTGTGAGGTCAACCGCCATAGTTGCCGTTATTGGTCGTCAACCAATCCAATGCTTTTTCATGAAGTTCACACGCAATATCCACAAAACTTTGTTGGAAGACGCCATTGATCCAGCTTTAACAGAAATAATCACACACGATGACCGTCACCGTGAAGAAAACATCATTTTTTAAACAAGATGGGGCTCCTCCGCACTACGCCGCCCCTGTTTGCCGGCAATTTTTAAATGAAATAATCCCTCAAAGGTGGATTGGGAGAAGAGTACCTACAGAATGCCCTGCACGTTCCCCGGATTTGTCCCCGCTGGACTTCTTTTTATGGGGCCATTTGAAATCCAAAATTTACACTACACAACCGGATTCACTTGAAGACTTGCGGCAACGTATTGTAAACAAGTGTAATCTTATAACTCCACAAATGTTGCAAAATGTTCGAATGCACTTTGAACAATGTCTTTACCACTGTATGGAGGTCGGTGGTGGTCATAATTTAATGTCGAATCGATTTTTCTGTCTCCTGTTCCTGATTTTTCGAGAACGAATCATTTAAATTTTAAAAATGAGGCGGCACTGAAAAGGTAATTCAACGCCCTTCAAAATGATGTATAACTTGACTCCCATTTCCATTTAAAATTTTTAGTGTGAAAGTCACCCCGGCTTCATGGTTCCCTCTAAGACAATAATTACATCAAAAAAATATGTCCCCCTTAGAATGAAAATCGACGGGTCCGAGCGTTTTCTTGTCTTCTGCTTCATAGGCCAGAAAACCCTGGTTGAAAGTTTTCGTTGGGCCACCCTGTATAATAGGCACCATTACCTCAGGTTAGTTGCGCGATGGCCTACATTATATGCTTGTTGGATAATATACTATTTTCTTAACAATTTTTACTTTAGCACTCATTTTATTCAATCAATCACATCTTAAACTTTCTCAATCTAAATATAAATTTTCAATTTATTTCCAGAGATATACTTAGAAGACGTTTCAAACCCCGAAAAGAGACTTTTAATAGCATTTGCTAGAGGAAATATGAATTATGTTAAAGATGGTCTAGATATTGGAGGCAAAACTGTTTATGGAGGCCCTTATATAAACGCTTCAGTACCTGTGGGAACCACCAGTGATTTATCTAGTTATACCCTGACTGAACATGTTGGAACAAATTGGCACACTTTTGAAGTTTACTGGACACGTCGTAAGTTTCCTATTTTAAATTTATACCAGTTCATGGCGATTTCGCTTTTTTTTTAGGAGAGATTAAAGTTATTGTTGATAAGAAGGTCCATAAGTGGTATGCTCCTGAACAGCTCCGCGATACTGGCTTCGATAAAGAGGACATGGTTAGCGATTTTTTGTGTTATGCTTGGTACTTGACCCTTTAAGTACCTTTTTTTAGGTTCGATTAGTGCTGGGTGTTGGAGTAGCAGGACCCTACATGTTTCCTGACGATTACACATCCTCGGGACACAGTAAACCCTACAGAAGCAAGTCCGTTAAGGCAATAAAGGATTTTTTGGCCAATAGGTCCAATTGGGAGAATACTTGGAATGATGACACTGAGCTGCAAGTTGACTATGTGATTGTTACATCTGTTTGAGGAGTTATTATTTCATTAACGCAGAGACAATGAATATTATAGAGTAAAGTCGTGTGTGCGGCTCGTGTACTTTGTATAATTTAGCAACATGGATAATTTTAAAAACCATGTGTTGAAAATGTCATGTTTCATAATGATTTTTAATCTTTCTTAACGTAATAGACGTACTGTTGTATGGACTAATAACTACAGGGTGGTATGTCATTACCGAATTGGTCACGCTAATAGAATTATAACCACTTATAAAGCATGGCCTTTGTTTATTTTCAGCCTTGAAGAAGACTGAATGTACAGTCAAAACATCATTTCTCTAAAAGAAGATACGGGATATTTTATTTGTCCGCTACCTACTAAACCTGCAAGTCGCATTCTATCAAGTTAGAGAAGTAACGAATAGACAATCGTCCCACGAGATGACGAAAAGTTACATCACCAGAAAAAAGATAATAGAATGAAACAGGGGTCAGACGCGGACTTACAGGTTAGAGATTAGTTTCAGAGGCTTAACAGCCCAAATTTGCTTGCAAAATGGAGATAAATGGGCCAACGGTAAAAGGTTACGGGTTGCAGTGAGACTTTTTGTCATACTAGATGACTTAGTTAATCATCAATTAGGAAGTAAAGCGAAAAGGCTTTCGCCTATCAGTCAGTCTTACCCAACTCTTGTTAAAAGGTGTACTGCGAGAACTACGTTAACGGAGGAGTCGGCCTCTTTGACTCTAAGAGGAGTTTGATTAGAATTAGAAAAATAATTTTTAATGAAATGAAAATAAAACCTGAATAACTGCAGGAGACTCCACGTGTCTAAAAATGAAGAAAATGAAGAAAGAACAGACAAAGAATTCGAAACATGTCCTGATTATAAAAATTTCTTACAAGACTGATCCGGAAGAGAGATACAAGGACAACTCCGACGAATTTATAAGAGATGAGCTTGTGAAATTAGAAAGGAAGTAAAATAATTGTAAAATAACAAACTTTTTTGTGGAAACGCTGACGAATTTTAAAATATTTGTACTAGTGGCATTTAAAGACAGAATTTAAATATATGGATGAGCTAAAAGGTGATGGAGGGACCCTCGTTTCTTACAGTTTTGGCTTCGATAGATTCAAAATTGTTACGCAGTTCAGAGCATCAGAGAAAGACTGAGTTACGGCATCTGTATCTGAGCTATATGTTCATCAACTTTATTTTCCACAGCTTTTAGGTTGCAAAAGCGACGTATTAATTGTTTGTGTGATTTGAGCCCAAGAAGCTCAAGTAGGATCCACTTTGCAAGATTTGTTGTTGACGCTGCCTTAGTTATTTAGTCTGGAGACAGCTTGCCTCATGCAAAGACATTTTTCGAAGTTATACATAATTCAACAGGCACCTCAACTAATTGCCTTCTCTTCCCCACACCAGGTCTTTAACTAAGGATTCCATCATCTACATCTCAAAGAATTTTTTTAATCTGTTCGTGTTAACTTGAGATGTATTTCAGTGTTTGGCACTACTGGCATTAGGGAATGGAAGAAATTTTCCTTAAGGAGGGTTTTTTTATTCTATGAACAGATTTTTATCGTTTAATGTTCGATAGGATTTGCCATAATCCTCATTGGGTCTATTGGGGCCGTTTCCCCAAAAATTAGAATAAGTTTAGTTTATCTCTACAATAGCTTGTGACCTAAGGTTTGTAGATTGGCACTAGCTCAGAAATCGGGACTGTCAACCCGTTTTTTTTTGTACTGAAGGCAATAAAGCGTGTTGATTGATTGATTCTTTTATTAAAGTTCGTTAAATGTTTTTTTGCGAAAAATAGGCTTTACACAAGATTGCGAAATGATTACGGTCCTCATGGAGCGTACATGAAAATGTAGTCCTTAAATTTTGGGTATTCGTAACTTGGAAAAGAGACTTGTCAAGGACGCCTAAGCATGTAGAAACTGAGCCATATTCTACTTTAAAAATACATCACATAATTAACTCTCCTTTGGTTCATTCTCTCTTTTAAGTTTGAAGCAATTTATTTTTATTATTTTTTATTTTTATTTATTTAGCATGTTTAGAGTGTGTTGCTAGTTTACAATCAATCAATATCTTAAGTTAAAGAGAATACATTTCCTAAAGGAGTTCCTGAATGTTAGCGCTTACTGCTTCACCTAAATGTTTTATAAGGATCGACAACATTTTTCAAAAACATCCCCAAAGGTAGAAAAAGTTGAAGGATGCGTTGCTCCGAAGAAGGTGGGGGGACAAAACATGTCAATGTCTATCATTTAAGTCTATGTGAAGGCCTATGAGTAGCGGAGTAGCAAATTAGTTGGCGGCGAGGAGTTCTAGTGCGAGGAGCGACGTTGGCTCAATTCTTGAATTGGTCGATTGAACACCCAGGCAGTGAGCTAGACGACGTTGAACACCCGAACAGTCGCGGCGTTCAGCGAGAGAGAGGAATTAATTCTACTTGCGCCTTACCGTAAAGAAAAGTGAACAGCAGAGAAGTGAACACTGGTGAAGCTAGGAAGTTTCACTAGCAGTCTTGACCGAAAAGAAGACAATACCTCATTCAGGTGGGCGCTTTCCATTACATATTTACATTTACATATTTCCTTTCACCGTTGATTATTAGCGTTCTGAGTGAATTTAAGGGAAGTTGAGTTCTGATTTTTGCGAGAACTTTATTGACATTTAAAGATTAAATAATGGCGGATCAACTTTGTAGAAAACGGGGCGCTATAAAGACTAAGGTGACAATTTTCCGTAAATTCGTTGACTGTTTAAATGATGAATTAAAGAAGGGTAGCGATTTAAGCAACGATGTTATTTTTGAAGTGGATCAACGGTATAAGCAGTCACAGAATTTTTTGGAAGAATTTGACACTGTGCAAATGGAAATAGAGTGTTTTGTGGAGAAAAATGGTCTTAGTGGGGAGTATGAGGAACGCGAATTGTTTGGTAGTAGTTTTTATCAGACATGGGGCCATTGCTAAACGAATTTTAAAGCAGCATAGGGCAGTTATAAACGTAGCTGACAGCGATTGCAACATGTCTATAAGGTCTGACGGTAGGTCTATTAAAAAGGCGGGAAGGTAGGAGGTAGGAGGTAGGTAGGCGGGAGGTAGGAATTCGGAGTCTAGCATTTGTCAGGCTCACAGGCCATTCATCAAGCTAAAGGCAATTGAATTATCTACATTTAGCGGTGAGTATGGCTGGATTTCGCAGAGCTGTTTGAATCGCTCATCAATAGAAATACATCCTTGGCTGACATTCAGCGATTTCATCATTTAAAAAATTCACTGTGGTGGTGCAGCGCAGGTGATAAAATCGTTAGAATTTTCAGAGGGCAATTTTGAGGCAGCATGGAAGTTACTTCGCGAGCGGTATGATAATAAGCGTATATTAGTTAACAACCATGTAAATGCTCTCTTCAATTTGGAGCGTATTAGACAAGAATTTTGTCAAAAGTTGCGAGGGTTTATTGATATGGTGTCGAAGCACCGTTATGCGTTAAATCAGTTAGGGCTACCTACCGAAAAATGGAATGTTCTATTGATTCATATGATAACTACTAAATTAGATTCGATTACTTTAAGAGCGTGGGAAAAATAACAGTATAAAGATGACTTTCCAGCTTACGAAGACCTCAGAGCTTTCTGAAGTCATGGGCAGATTTATTGGAAGCTTTGGATTATAAAACTGCAGTAAAATTAGATATGTCAGATTTCACAAATTACACAAAAAGCACGAGCGATTCTCTCGAGGTCTTAGTCAACAAAGTGAAAAGTTAAACCAAAGTTCAAGTCCTTGCATATTTTGTCACGGAAACCACAGTATATTTAGTTGTCCAGATTTTGTAAAATTGAGCAAAGAGAGGTTAGATAAAACTAGGGAAATAATACTTTGCACTAATTGTTTGAAGAAAGGACACTTTTCTAAGCGTTGCTATATGCCAGGTTGTAAGAGGTGTCATTCTAAACATCACATATTGCTGCATCCAGATAAAATCAAACTTGACTCTTCGAGTAACGAGGCAGGTGCGGCGGATCAGTCTCAAAAATCCACTAGGGCGGGAGCGGCACGTGTATCTGAAAATGTCATCTTGTCTACAGCTATAGATGATGTTCTCGACAGAAACTGTAGAATTCATAAAGTTAGGGCGTTACTAGATTGCGGATCTCAAACTTCATTCATAACAAAACAGCTTTGCGAGGCATTAGCTTTAGATACAACTAAAGTAAATTATTTTGTTGCGGGCAATTTAGAGACATCCTTAAATCTCAAATGTAGGGTTCCCATTCGATCAAATGTTGCAATTTTGAACGTGATTTAAGTTGTCTTGTAATACCAAGAATCACTAGCGACATGCCTTCTGCATCTACGAATATTACGCAACCGAATATTCCTTCGAATATACCTTTAGCAGATGCAAATTTTTATAAACCAGGAGAAATAGATTTACTGATAGGAAATGATCTATTCTGGGATATTCTCTGCAAGGGTAGGTTTTCATTAGGAAAGGGAGAGCCAATTCTGCAGGAGACAAAAATTGGTTGGGTAGTAGCTGGCCTAGGCTAGTAGATTTGACCACCGGCTATCCAGTGAGTCTAACCGGTCTATAACCTGCAATTTCACTGTAATTAGTGATATTCAGGTTCAACTTGTTAAGTTTTGGGGAATAGAGGGGGTGTCTTTGGATAGGAAAATGTCTTCGGAAGAACGAGGATGCGAAAAATATTTCGAAGAAACCACAACCAAAGATGTTGACGAAAGGTTTGTTGTCTCTTTAGCGTTTAAAGACACTGAAAATGTATTAGGAGATTCTTTAAATCTTGCAAAAAATAGATCTTACTCCGTAGAGCGTAAATTGGAGAAAAAGAAACATTGAAGAAATTATACTCAGAATTTATGAGCGAATATAGGGAACTTGGTCATATAAAAAAGTGAGTAGCGTAAAGGAATTCTTAGACACTGGTGGTCAGAGCAAAAAAAAATATTGTTGCGAACTCGGAGTTCAATAATTCCAGTGGAACGATTTAACACAAAAACACTATTTATTTTTTATCATAAATACACACGACTACTAAATAACTCACTACTTAACACTTTATAGCCTTTTAATATCGTTCGGAACTTTAGCTTACTTATAGCTTGATTAAAATAAGACTACTCTTAACCACACACAATCCAAAAATTACAGAAAAACCTAGAAAGTTCTTGATAAGAATTCTTGAATAATCTCACATAATAAAAAAAGGTTGTAAACAACTGCCTTGTAGATTAAACCGAGCAATAAATCACTCGTGTCAGCCATGACGCAGCGCGGATAGATCGCGAAGCTCCACCAACCACACACGCGTTGCCCCGCCTCCCATGCGGCGTTGCTGCGAATCGTAACATTGCCCTCCTCCTAAGGCTGTTCGTCCCGAACAGATAGAGTTCCATGGTATCGTGCTAATCGATCCAAATGAACGACCTTCATCTTTGACCTGGGGGTCCGCTGGATCCTATACACCACATCATTAATCTTCTTTATAATTGTATAAGGTCCTTCCCAATTTGGACTAAGTTTGGGCGACTTCCCTACCTTTCGCCGCGGATTGTATAGCCACATCAAATCACCATCCTGGAAGCCGCGGGAGTTAGCTAGTAAGTCATATCTTGCTTTGGCTCGATCACTGGATATCCGCAGTTTATTCCTGACTTGTTCATGAACATTGTTGGTTCTTAAGCTCCTCCACAAAATTCTCAGAGCTGAGCGACTCTTTTTCTGGTGTTCCATATATCAAATCCGCAGGAAGCCTCATTTCCCTTCCGAACATCACTTTCGCCGGAGTATAACCAGTGGCTTCATGCGTAGAGCCTCGATATGCCATCAACTTCTCTTCTTGAAGTGCCTTCTCCATTCAATGAAGATCGGCAACAATTCTGGAAAATTCGGCTCTGTCCTGGGCTCTTTTCAGCAGGGAGTTTGAGTCTAAGCCTGTCCAATCCCTTATGTTTTTCAGCCAAGAGCACTGTCTACGTCCAGGACCACGCTTTCCCTCAATCTTGCCCTCCATAATCAGTTGTAGGAATCTGTATTTGTCCTATCTCATGACATGGCCAAGGTAAGCGGTCTTTCGCTTTTTTATGGTCTCGAGGATTGTTCGGTCTTTCGTTCATCCTATGTAAGACCTCTTGATTAGTGGTACGATCGGTCCATGGAATACGCAGCATTCTGCGGTACACCCACATCTCAAATCCTTCCAGTTTATTAATGCCGCTGACTTTCAGCGTCCAGGCCTCGACTCCATACAGTAACGTGGAATACACATAACATCTAACGAAGTTAAATCTTATGTTTAAGTTGAGTGTTCTGTCCGTTAATAGGTTCCGCATCTTAATAAAGTTAGTTCTCGCGTGCTCTATGCGGGATCTTATTTCTATCTCAGGATCCAGGTCCTCGCTGATCCAACTTCCCAGATATTTAAATTTAGTGACCTGCTCTATAGGTGTTCTGTATATATTTATGTTGGGATGGTTGTTTGGGTTGCGGCTTGTTTGCATGATCTTCGTTTTTGAGATATTAATCTTCAGTCCCATTTCGTCCCCGGAAACCGATATGCTGTCGATTAGTATCGTCAGCATATCTTAGATTGTTTATGAGTTTCCTATTGACTTTCAGACCGTCCACCGCCTCGTTCAGAGTGTTTTGGAAAATGATTTCTGAATACATATTAAAAAGCATGGGGCTAAGTACGCACCCTTGTCTGACTCCACACCTTGTGGGTACAGTGCTTGTTTCGGTGTTTTCCAGTTTAACAGATGCTATTTGCTGTTCATAGAGATTCTGTACGATCTTTAAATCCTGGGCATCGACACCCTTTCTTTCCAGTAGTTCCAATAATTTGGTGTGATCTATACAGTCAAAGGCCCTTGTGTAATCTATAAAGCACAGGTACACTTCCTTTCGCTGGTCTCTGCATTTTTGTAGTAGGACAGAGAGTGCAAACAAGGCCTCTCTGGTACCCATTCCTTCGCGGAAACCCATTTGCACTTCGCTTACATCCTGTACGCATTTTGCACGTATGCGCTTATGGATGATTTTCAAGAACACCTTTATCACCTGGCTCATCAGGCTGATCAATCGGAATTCTGCACACTTCCGTGCTCCGGGTTTTTTAGGAATAGGTATGAAGATTGATTTCAGCCAATCTCGGGGGATGTATCCCGATTTATAGACATCGTTAAAAAGTTGAACCAGGATGTGTATGTTTTCCTCTCCTATAAGTTTTAGGATCTCTGGACAAATGTCATCTGGGCCTGCTGCTTTCTTAGTTTTTATCTCTCTTAGTGCTTTTTGGACCTCCGATTGAAGTATTTCCGGTGTCGGCTCCGTCGGATCTTGACTGTGAAAAGGAGGGCTATTGCTTTCAAATGTATTTCCCACATATTCTGCCCATACCTTTTTAAGTTCGCCTTCATCTGTGATTATTTTGTTGTCCTGGTTAACTATATGAGACAAGGCTGGGTATTTTCGACTACTTGTAATTTCCTTGACCTTCCTATGTAAATTGAAGAGGTCGTGTTTTTTGTATAGTTCTTCTACTTCTTGGCACCTTTCTTCCATCCACTTTTCATTGGCTTCTCTGATGTTTCTTCTGATATGTTTTTGGGTTTCCCTATATTTTTCTGCGCTCGTGTTCTTGAAGCTACGTCTCTGTTCCATCAGCATGAGTATTTCTTGAGTCATCCATTCCTTATGTTGTTTCGTTCTGTTTGGTGTTACTAGCGGCTTTTGTGTGTCTAATATAGCTTTCTTGAATGAATTCCAGGTGTCCTCGATCCTTTCAGGGCTCTCGGTATCAGGAATCATTTCGTTCTTTTGTATAACCTTTTTGAGCTCATTGTTGAGTTTGTCAGTGATTGTTTGACGTTCGGGTTCATTCTGTAGTAGTGCTACGTTTGTTTTGTTGGACTGCGTTCTTTTAAGTTTCTTAAGTCTAATATGAAAGTGTGCCACTACGGGAATATGGTCTGACTCGACATCTGCTCCTGGATATGTCCTAACACCAAGCACTCCATTTCTATATCTTTTTGGAACCAGTATATAATCAATTTGATTCCTGACGGGATGCTCTGTGGTGTCCTGTGGGGATTTCCATGTGTAGAGGCGACGTACAGGTAGCTTAAACCATGTGTTGGAAACCATCAGTTTTTCTTCTTGGCAGAACTGGACCAGGGTATCGCCTCTTTCGTTTCTAATTCCCAGACCGTATTCACCCACGGTATCCCCACTTTTTCCTCTACCTATCTTAGAATTGAAATCCCCGAGGATAAGGGTAATGTCGTCTTTATTTGTGGCGGCTATTAATTGTTTGACTTCTGTATACCATGCCTCCAACTCTGTCTGTGGTTTGTCGGCTGTTGGGGCATATGTTTGAATGATGTTTAGGTTTTTAGGTGTGGCCCTTAGTTGTATCATGATTGCTCTATCAGAGAGTGGTATGAAGTTAATGATAGAACCGCTGGTGTCCAGGTCCACCATAATGCCTACTCCGTTATAGTGGTGGGTGTCTTCGTTTCCGGAATAAAACAACACTGCGTTCTTCAGTCTGATTTTTCCACGACCGGGCCATCTTGTCTCAGTTATTCCCAAGATGTTCACTCCCAGTCTTTTCATTTCCTGCTCTATATTATGGGTTTTCCCTGGCATATACATGCTGTTAACATTCCAAGTGCCAAGTCGAAGTGCTTCTTTAAGTTCCGTTTTTACTACATTAGTGTTTTTCAACGTGGGGATTCATCGCACCCCTTGACCATCTAAGGTCTGCCACGGACTAGGGGCCATTTGATTATCTTGTGTTGCCATTATTGTTTGTCTTGGAAAATCCCTAAGGATCCTTAATGCAGTGGTTTCCCGTTGCCTTCTGCATCTCCATGCCGTTGAGCTTGTAGCAGTTTCATCCGCCTTTAGGGAGAATTTCTTCTTCCAAGGGCAAGAAGGTGCCCTATCTCTTGTCAGCTTCTCCACCCGCAGCTGTTGGCCGACAAGAGGGGATTACTTATACCGGTAACCACTCGGTCGACAGTGCCTCGTCAGTTTTTCTAGCAGGGTGCACCACGTGCAGGTGAGGTTGTCTTTTGGGTCAGCTACATATAGTTTGTGCTGTCACCCCTTACACCCCATGCCATCAACATGAGAGGTAAATGTTGGTCCCAATCACGCTGATGATCTGCCACCATTTTAGACAGGTAATGTTCCATGGTCCGATTAAATCTCTCTACCATCCCATCCGACTGTGGATGCAAAGGAGTTGTCCTGGTCTTGCGAATTCCGAGAAGTTCCATGACCTTTTGGATAACAGCCGATTCAAAATTTCGGCCCTGATCAGAATGAAGTTCGAGAGGGACTCCAAATCTGTAGAACATTTCATTTACTAACACCGTTGCCACAGTCGTTGCTTCTTGATTAAGTAGGGCGTATGCTTCAGGCCATTTAGTGAAGTAATCCATGGCGACCAAGATGTATTTATTGCCCGACTCAGTCTGAGGAAATGGTCCCGCGACATCAATTGCTACCCTCTCGAATGGAACACCTACAGTGTACTGCACCATTCGGCCACGTGATCTTGTTCGAGGTCCTTTTGTGGCACAACAAACTTCGCACTTGCGGCACCAAGAATCGACGTCTTCATGATAATTCACCCAGTAGCACCGCTCTTTAATTTTGGCCAAGGTTTTATTAACCCCAAAATGACCTCCACTGGTTCCGTCGTGCATTTCCTGTAGTACTTCCGATTTTCTGCTACCAGGAACAACCAGCTGACTAACTACGGTCTTGCCATCCGGACTCTCCCACGCTCTCTTTAGTAATCCATTTTCTATTCTAAGAGAGTGCCACTGGGCCCAGAGCGCCTTCAGGTTGGGACTTTTACCAGCAATTTCTTGCCATTCTGGTCTCTTGTCGTCAGTCTTTGCAGAGAGGATGGGTCCAATATCTGGATCATTTATTTGTTCTTCTGGAAGCGTCCGTGTGGTCCAGCCATCGTTTATTTCCACCGACGTTCTCCTTACAGAAGGAAGTCCCTCACGCTGCTCAGTTCTTTGACAATGCCGAAAATTTTCTTTACAAGGCCGTCTAGACAATGCATCGGCATTTCCGTGAGACCTTCCTGGTCTATGTTCAATTTGGAAATCGTACTGCTCCAGGCACTCTATTCATCTGGCTATTTGGCCTTCAGAGTTTTTCATCTGTAATAACCATTTCAAGGCTCCATGGTCAGTTCTAATCAGGAACCTTTTTCCATGTAAGTAGCGATGATAATGTTCGACTGTTTTAACGATGGCCAATAGCTCTTTTCTAGTGAAGCAATAGTTTCTTTCTGGCTTACTTAAAGTCTTACTGTAGTACACAATGACCTTCTCTTGCCCGTTTTGTGTTTGAGAGAGTACTGCACCTAGACCACAGTTACTTGCATCCATGTCCAAAATAAAGAGTCCGTCTTTTATAGCGTAAGCCAAGATTGGACTAGAACAGAGGGCAGCTTTAAGCCTTGCAAACGCCTGACTGCAATCGTGGCAAATCTCTCTACAAATCTGTAGTAAGTACATAGTCCCAAAAAGCTCCTTACTTCGTGTTTGTCTCGGGGAACCGGCCAATCTTTAATGGCAGATATTTTACTTTGGCTAGTTCTAATGCTTTGTTCTGAGATAGTATGCCCCAAGCACTCGACTTGCTTTTAGAATAGACTGCATTTCTTGTAGTTTAACTTCAGGTGAGCATTCCGTAACTTCCTGAAGATTTCTCTTAAATTCTTCAAATGCTCGTCAAAATTACGTCCCATGACAATTATGTCATCTAAGTATACCAGGCAAGTTTTTCAAGTCGGCCCCCTCAAGACAAGTTCCATTAGTCGCTCGAAAGTTGATGGAGCATTGCACAATCCAAAAGGCATAACAGTGAACTGGTATAGCCCCGAACCAGTAGAAAACGCAGTATTTTCTTTGTCTTCGGGAGCAATCTTTACTTGCTGCTTCTCTTGAAGTTAAACATATCAGATTCATCCATAGCAAATTTTATGGCAGATTGAAGTTGTTCGCTTGACAGATGGCCCCAATGTCGTTTGAAAGCATCAATAACTTCTGGGGAAGCTTGGTTAGAAGATTTAATTTTGGATGTCTCTGCTTCGACACAATTGCATACCCATTGTACAGGCTCATAATTGGCAAGAACCGTTCCTTCTTTGAGCTTGATGGTCCTTTCTCCAATATTGGCAACTCTTACTTGCATAGTCTTCTTCGTGTCGGTCAAAGTTCGGGCTACCATGATTTCAGTCGTCAAATCCGGGTTAGGTTCTATAAGGCCTATGGACCACCGAGGATCATTTTCAGAAGTCACTGTGATAATTTGTTCTGAATTTGGAGAAATGTTCACATCTTCCACCACCAGTAAACGGATACTAGTTTCCACATTTCCATTGGTTAATGCAAACTCCTCATCTCCAAACGTAAGAATATTCCGATTATGATCATAGGAGAATCCATGTTTCCTGATGAGATCCATTCCCAAAATAAACTCGTCTTTGATCTTGGCAACCAACACTTTATGCCGAACTTCAAGTCTTTCTCCAATAATAATGGTGACATCGGCTTCTCCGTCTATAGGGCAAGACTCTCCGTCTATAGGGCTAGTCTAGGCAGGCCAAGACCAGTTCAGTGACTGATTTTAACATAATAGGGTTGGGCAATGGTTGTATGGTGTATCCGACAAGTTTATCTGGCCTTGCAATGGTCACATCTGCTCCTGTATCGATGGTAATCTGGTTCTTCTGTCCCTCACACTGCGTCCGGCCACTGTGAGACTTTTTCCACCCAAATTATTGACTTTAAAGATCCTGGGGGTCTTAACGGGTCCGGTCAATTGCCCCCTTGCATTGACCGGAATTAGTTTTCCTGGAATCTAGGGCGGTCTTGATCGCCGCTCGGTCTTCTAAACGGCGACGGACTTCTTGCCCTATTACGGCAGTTACTCTTGATGTGACCCAGTCTGCCGCAGTTAAAACATTTTATGCCCCGATTGTCTGTTGATCGAGGAGTTCTTTCTAACAGGGCTTGCATACTGACTGCCATATCCTTCATCGCTTTATGTAAACTGGCCATGGAATCAGCCATAGACGTATTCTCCTCTTCATCGCAAGTTGCCATTCTTACACGTGGAGATGGACTAGATGACACTCGTGATGTATCTCATATCATTATCGCGAACTCCTTCAATGAACCTTTCGGCGGCAAATTGCGTTTGAAAACATTCTGGGGCTGATGGGTATGCCAGGTGAATTAGTCTGTCTATGTCCGCCTCAAATTCTTATAAGGATTCACCTGACTTTTGTTGTCTCATCTTCAGCTGGGCCTGGAACACGGTTTCTTTGTGCTCATTTCCAAATCGTAGTTGCAGAGAGTGTACCAAAACTGCATAATTACTTTGATCAGCTGCCGACAGAGGTTGGAGTAATTCAGCAGCTTTCCCACGAAGTGCTACCACTAATGATGTAGCTTTCTGGGGCTCGGACCAATCATTAGCTTTTGCAGCTGCCTCAAACTGGGATTTATAAATTTCCCATGCCGTAGTACCGTCATAATCGGGAGGCTTAATTTTAGCGTTGGATGTGCTAAAACTCTCTGCAGACACGTTGTCGTCCTCAAGTTGTTCCCGGAATTTCTTTTCTAGCTCGAGAACCCTCTGGTTGACAGCTTCGAGTCCTTCGTTAACGCCGTTAATGGATTCGTTCACGCCATTAACGGATTCGTTAACGGATTGCATTATTCTTTCTTCCAATTGTTGCTCCCTAGCTGCGAGATGGTTCATTAATTCTTCTTTGAATTGTTGATGACGTTGCTCCTGTACTTGATCACGTTTTTCTTGTTCCTCTTTTTGTTCATTATAACGTTTCTCCTGTTCTAGATAACGTCGCTCCTGTACTTGATCACGTTTTTCCTGTTCTTCTTTTTGTTCTACATAACGTCTTTCTTGCTCTTCCTTCTGTTGTTGCATAAGGGACAGCAGGGCGGCAAGTTGATCCTCCATCGCTTGATGCTGGCTTCTGGTCACTGGCATAAACACGTAATGTCCGGTAATGAAGCACTCACTTACAGTTTAGCAATATTGGTCCTCAAATTCCCACTGGAATCGCACTTCTGACACCAATTGTTGCGAACTCGGGGTTCAATAATTCCAGTGTAACGATTTAACACGAAAACACTATTTATTTATTCCACAAATACACACGACTACTAAATAACTCACTACTTAACACTTTAGCTTACTTATAGCTTGATTAAAATAAGACTACTCTTAACCGCGCGCTCTATGCGCCTTTTATACACAATCCTAAAATTACAGAAAAACCTAGAAAGTTCTTGATAAGAATTCTTGAATAATCTCACATAATAAAAAAAGGTTGTAAACAACTGCCTTCTAGATTAAACCGAGCAATAAATCAATAAATCACTCGTGTCAGCCATGACGCAACGCGGATAGGTCGCGAAGCTCCACCAACCACACACGCGTTGCCCCGCCTCCCATGCGGCGTTGCTGCGAATCGTAACAATATTTTATGCCACATCATGGCGTTTTGCGAGAGCATGCTTTAACAACACGTTTAAGGGTTGTTTTTGATTGCACAGCTCCTACCACTAGTGGAACTTCTTTGAGCGACATTCCTATGATAGGTCCTACGTTGCAGAGTGACCTCATTTCCATTTTACTTAGGTTTCGAATTCCAAATTATGCCGTAAGCGCGGATATAGAGAAAATGTATCGCCAGATATTCGTTCTGAGCAGAGAAAGTTTCAGTACATCTTGTTGTATGCGAGCTACAAACGGTTACATACAGCATGAAAAGCTCTGCATATTTGGCTATTAGGTGCTTGTTCACTTTAGGTTATGAATATAAAAAGATAAATCCCAAAATTGCGAATATCATAAAATATGATTTTTATGTAGATGATATGCTGACAGGGTGTAGGAAACACAATACTACTTAAATCCAACTCTTGCTTTGCACCTCCGATCAGATCCTTTAGAGTTTTCCACATTTTTCTGCTATTGCCCTTACAGTCATTTTCATTTGTTTTAAAGTATGCATCTTTTTCCTTGCGTAACGTAGAAAGCGCTATGTTTCGCTATATTCCAGTGGTTGTCCTTCTTTGTAAATTTAAATCTCCTGTAAGCTATATCTCTATTACTCTGCGCCAAACGAACTCATTGATTTATCGATGGTACATTGCTCCTTTTTGTTTATTCCACTGGTACAACGTCATTGAAGTTGAAGTGCCCTCGTATAGTGCTCATTAGATTGAAATGAAGAACATTGACATTCGTTGACGTGTATTGCCAAGGCTGTCAAACCAATGCTGTTATAATGAGGTCTATGTTTAGTTTACTCAATGATTTAGTGGTGGCATAATTCCTCCTTGTTCGTCGTCACCATGTATTATTATCTCCAACAATCTCGTGATCCGCGATTGCCGGAAATTGTCGCCCAACTTCTTTTGCTTTGTAGTTGTTGGTTCAGATGTCGATGCAATTCTAGTTGCAGATATGACCAACTGATTAAATCCAGAGTCATGCACCAATCTCATCAGGTCACGAGCATCTGATGCAGCAGTCATTTGCAATAAGATCAATATTCAGGTCACCCATAAGTATTCTTTTCCGCTGGTGCACAATGTCAGTATCAAGTTTTTCCTGCAGATACTCTAAAAAATCTCTTGGTGCTCCGCTAGGTGATCTATACATTGATGCTGAAACAAGCACAGCGCTCCCACAAAGAGACACCTCAGTAGCTGTAATTCTTTGAATCGTTAAATACCGACTTCCACCTTACACCGTTCTTGATATATATTGCACTACCTGCTGTACAAGTGGATTTTGAGTAAGACATCGCACAAACAGTCCATTCACTTGATATTCCTCCTGTTCCATCTCTACAACGACATATATTTCTGTTACGCAAATAGCGAGTGGTTGCAGGTTCACAATGAGCTGACGCAACTCATTTATAGGAAGTATAAGTCCTTGTATGTTTAAATGTAGCAGCAACTCTACCCTACTCTGTTGTTTTGGTCTTTGCTATGTGTACTGAGTTCTGGGGACATTGGGAATTTTCAGTATGTCACTAGCAAATTTACAATTGGTGCATTCCTTAATGGTTGCAAGACACTCGTTTTTATTGTGGCTCCGGTTACACAAAGGACATGTTTCTTTTTCTTCTCTACAGTGTACTGCCTTGTGCCCATATTTCCAACACTTATAGCAGCGTAATACCCCAAAATATTCAAACGCTGGGTAACTATCCCAATCAATAAAAATCCTTCTATTTTTCATTATAATTTATAAGATAGCAGGCTGCACTTCCATTATTACATTTGATAGGGTTTTCTCCTTTGGCGTCTATTTTTGTACCACTTTTATTCCTAAAGCATCACCCTCCGAGTCAGTCGCATAATTGCGCTGCCTATTATTTTATCAACAAAGGCATCTTCGTTTTCGATCTGATTTTCCTTAACTCCAACAAGTATAGGCAACATATCTTAACTAGAAGTTTGATCCACACTAATTCATGAAACTCATTTTTTGTTCCATCCTCCAGAGATCTTCATGTCTGAAATGAGAGGGTGTGTAGAATTTCTCATCGACGTCTAAGCATGAAAAAATTGAGACATACAATGCCTTAAAAATTCATCGCGGACTGACTCTCCTCTGGTTAATGATTTCGAGATATTTAGTGAATGTTTTTTTTTATATGAGGAGCCTCTTTCTCTTTTTTAAAGTTTGAGGCAACATATCTCAACTGGAAGTTTGATTCAGACTAATTCATGAAACTCAGTTTTTGTTCCCTCCTCCAGGGATCTTCATGTTTCAAATGAGAGGGTGAGTATCAAGGACGCCTAAGCATGAAGAAACTGAGCCACACACTGCTTCAAAAATTCACCACGGATTTGACTCTCCTGTGGTTAATGATTTCTAGATATTGAGCGAATGTTTTTATTTATGAGGCGCCCATTTTCTTTTTTAAGTTTGAGGCAACATATTTCAACTGGAAGTTTGATCCAGACTAATTCATTAAACTCACTTTTTGAGTAACGGGAACATAAAAATATTAAAAACGTTAAAGATTTTCCCGTTGGGTTAGTATTGTTTGTAATGGAAAATGGGGACTTCGGGCTAGGAATGCCATATCCTCAATCCTGTCAGTTCTTCGTGGATATCCCATATCCTGGAAAGGATCACCGAAAGGCGGTCTCTTAGTAACCAATGAATAATAAATCTCTTCAGCTTCGCGACAAAGATTTGCCTCTACTTCTTCCGTCCCAAGTTGCTTGAGCAAACCTCAACCTTTCAGCGCTCCTCTATACTGTAGAAAACGTTTTTTTTTTAGTCTTAACTCCAGAAAATCCATAAAATTGAAAATAGTTTTCACCAACTGCTTATTTTCCTACCGTGTGCTTAATACAATTCTCAATATTGTAGAAAATTGGCTTCCGGAAACGGTAAAAGGCGCTTCAAATATGTTTCGTATGGCACCAAAATTGCATTTTTCGAATCTTTTGACCAGCCGTCAGTTTCAATTGAAATTTTCTGTTCTTAATCGGGTATGTATACGTTGAAGCATACTGTCTAAGTAAGCGCTTGTTGCTTGAAATGTCGAATTAAGTTTTGTCGTATATGGCACTTGTCGCGCGTTTTATCTCGATTATTATACGTATCATTATACATTTTATAATTTTGTCCGTGTAGCACAGCGTTACGCGAGTGTAGCGTAGCAGATGGAAGCGAAGAAGATACGCGAACAGGAGGGGAATTATCATTAGTATGACTGGTTAATAATCGTAATGAATATGGTGAGAGTTCAGGCATTGACAATGACCTCTCCATATGATCGGATTCCATAACCGACCGATAGTTTAAATACTTCCAACCCACGATTTACCCTCTCTCAGCTACGACCATCTAAGTCACTCCAGAAGTCAAAACATTTGTTCAGAAATTTATTCCCCCGGAGACTGAAATTAAAGATTAAACATTTAGACAAATTTGAATCAAGCTGAACGAGTTACAGTAAAATAATGTTTTAATTTTAAAACAACAGGACAATAATTATTGGGTCACAAAGGAATATTTAAAATAGGTATAAATTGGCGCACAGTAATGGTTGTTCAAATAACCTCTTTTATAAATAAATGTTTAGTGCACTTCTACCTTTTTTTTATTGATAAACTACCTACTAAACTAAAACTAAATTTACATCATTGAATTTGAATTGCGGTAAAAAATTCGATTAATCTAAATGGCGAGTGGTTCCACGCAAATGTTTTTTTTTTATATTCACAACAGATAACTTACGGCCAAAAAAGATCACTCTCACGAAATTTCTCTTTTTGTTTCCCACAAAACTGTGAGGAAATAAAATTGGTGGCGTACAGAAATTAAAGTTTTTGAAGTTAGCCTGGATACCTCTGGACCATAACTATCCAGACGATCTGACGATTTTTTATCTTCGTTAATGGGCGATGAATGGCCGAGAAGTGTACTTAAAACTATCTGACCTTTCTATAGATACAGCATCCTAAAGGAAATCCCAGGACAGCTTGATTACCATGGCTCGGTAATAAAGTCTCCGTTTAGACGCCGCAGCCCCTGGGAATGCTTCTACTGGTCAAAGCTGAAATTATAAGGTATATTCGATAATAAATTCACGATCAAAATTTTTTGAATGTGACGTCTCAAAAGAATTTTGTCAATCTCCTGACAATTCCCCTTTTTTTTCCACCAGCTACCTATTTCCACGTACAACAATATAAAAAAAAATCGCGGTTATAAATGATATAAAACCTACCGTGCTACAACACGACACCCCCCTACGAAGACAAAAAATTCTGGAAATAATGAAAAGACCTACTGAGAATGGCCAGAGTTTTTTGTGATATCATGTTGATAGGTTACACAAAACACAGTTAGTTCAGGTTCACGGGTTTAGAATTGTTTTCTTCTGAGCTTTCGCCCAGAGACCGACAAGTTGAGGTTGGCAACGAAACATCTGAGCATTCAGTTTCGGTCGAGAGGTTGACATCTGTTGTCGATCCGGGATCTGGGTTTCCTTCCGGGAAGGCGCGTAAGTCGTTCAAGTGAACGAGGCATTCTCGGCCATTTACTAACACCTTATAAGTGGTGGTTCCTTCTACTGCTAGAACCTCATGGGGCTCTGACCAAGGAAATATAAATGGTTGTCCTATCGCGGGCCTGGCACGTACATTGACCTTGTCACCCACCGAAAACCTAATGTAAGGCGGGGAGGGATTATGGTAGTTCTTGTTCTGGAATTTGCATATACGATTGTGGACTCTCCTTCTATGCTGTCGTCGTTCCGCCATATCTCTATGTTCCCGCTTCTTGAGCTGAAGCGTTTTCCAGTCTCCCGGTCTAACGAGTTCGTACCCTAAGACTATGGAAGAAGGGGTTTCTCCAGTAGCACGATTCTTTCGAGAACGAAGAATTCTCAGTGTCGGTTGCAAAAGCTCGTCCGATTTATTCGTAACGTCCTCATCCTTGTTCAGGATCCGCAAAATTTTCTTGAACTCCTGTATACGACGTTCGGCGGGATTAGCTTGCTGATGATATGCAGCGCTAAAGAGCTGCGTTATGAAATGATCTTGGCACATCTTATCCATTTGATTGGATGTGAATGGTGTGCCTTGATCGGTGACGATTACCTCTGGGACTCCAAATCTGGTGAACACTTGGTTCTGTAGAAACTTACATATTTCCTTACCGGTGATTGAAGAGAATGACTCTGCTTCTACCCACTTTGAGAACACGTCTTCGCAAAAAAGTATATACCTATGTCGAATCTTTGTAGAAGGGTAAGGTCCCAGTATATCTAATGATAGCATTTGAAAAGGAAATTTTGGGGTTCGAGCTCGTTGTGGTGTATGGGGAACTCTTTGCTGAGTCTTGGCTACTGAACAAATGATACAACGGTTTACATATTGTCGAATGTCTCGCAACATCCTTTTCCAGTAGTACCTTCGATAAATCAGCGCATAAGTTTCGGCCATACCTGGATGAGCTACGTCGGGTTGATCATGAAATACATACAGCACCCTAAACTTTAGACGTTGAGGCACGACCAAACGATCTCCGTGTAAGTTTTTTCGGAACAATAATCCGTCGACTTTACAGAAATATTTTTCCAACTCTTTCTCATAGGATGTCGTTGCCCGGTTGTTAATCAGATGTGCAAGAGTAGCGATATCCTGTCGTATTCGTCTGCTTTCCCCCTGAGCCTGTGTTATTTTTTATTCAAGGCGGTCTACATCAAGGGCGGCCACCATATTCTCAACCATCACGTTACCGTCCGGGAGATTGGGTCCTGAGTTTGGATTATCAGTTAGCATTTTTTCCCGATCGTCCAGAGGATCAGGCGGCAATAATCTTTCTTCTGTTGGCATTTTAACTTCTTTGTTGGAGGGTTGACGACTTAACAAATCCGGAAGTTCATTACATCTGCCTGGTACGTGCTCAATCGTAAAGTTAAACTCTTCTAGTAATAAAGCCCAGCGTGTCAACTTAGCCTTAGTGTCTTTGAATTTGTTAAGCCGCGTAACCGCTCTACTGTCTGTGCGTAATATGAATTGCCGATCATCTAGATAAGCTCTAAAGTTTCGTATTGCCCATAGTACGCACAGACATTGTTGTTCGTTAACATGGTATTTAGCAGTAGTAGTACTAAACTTGGCACTTATGTGCGAGATGATTTTTCGTTTTCCTTCTTCAGACTCCTGATACAAGACTGCTGCCATTCCTACTTGCGACGCATCAGTTTGAACGATGAAAGTCGTATAATCCGGGCGACTTAATGCGATCGGTTTGGATAGAACAGTTTTAGTATCCTCAAAAGCCTTTTGATGAACAGTAGTCCACTTAAAGGAAGATTTTTTTCTCAAAAGACTGGTCAAAGGAGCCAAAAGCAAGACTAAATTTGGAATATACTCTCGCAGCCAATTGCAGGCCCCAATAAAGCTCTGCAACTGCTGCTTTGTTTTTGGAGGAGGAAAAGATTGTATGCTCTCTAGGTGTTTGGTCTGAGGTACATTCAAGTCCCCCTCGATGTGATGTCCCAGATAATCTAGAGAATCGGTAAAAAATTTACATTTTTCTGCGGATATCTTTAAGTGATGAACGTGTAGGCGTTCTAGCACTAAACGTAGGTGGTGTAAGTGTTGTTCTTTGTTGGGTGAGTAAATAATTATATCGTCCAAATATACCTGTACGAAATTATGTAGATATCCTACTAGTACTTCCGAAGTCATCAATTTTTGGAAAGTGGCAGGGGCTCCTTTTAGTCCAAACGGCATCACTGTAAATCGATAAGCGGCTCCGTCAGGTGTCGTAAAAGCTGTGAAATCCTTGCTTTTCTCTTCAAGGGGAATTTGCCAGTATCCTGATTTTAAGTCCAATACACTGAACACTTTAGCCTGGGCAATGTCCTTTAAAGCATCTTGAATTCTGGGCAAACCGGAGCTCTCGTCAACGGTAATAGCGTTCAGTTCCCGGTAGTCCACACAAAAACGCGGTTTCTTTCCAGGTCGTTCAACCAGAACTGGAGGAGAGGAATAGGGTGAATTGGTAGGTTCTAAGACACCAGCCGTAAGCATCTCCGAGATACAGTCGTATAGGATAGCTTTTTTACGAGGGTTCATGGGATAAGGTCGCTTATTTATCAACTTGGGAGACTTGAGTACAATTTTGTGTTTAGTCGTGTGAGTGGTAGGTTGGCTTAATCCCGTTTCAAACAACTCTGAAAACTCCCTTAGTAGATCGCGCAACCCAATCAGCTCAGGATCGACGTTCGGCAAAGAAACAGGATTCTTCGGGTTTTTCGAAGCTTGGATCCAGTATATTGTCTGTCGGTCTTTTCGTCCTAAATAAAGACAAGCCCGACTATAGTCTATAACGACCTTTTCATAGCTCAAAAAAGGTTGGCCCAATATAAAAGATTCGCATAAGTCCTCCACAACATAACATTTAATGTTATAGGGAAGGTGATTTATGAGAATTTGGCATGACATTTCACCTAGAAGTGGTATTAAGGTTGAACCAGAAGCTAATCTCAAATTAGCTCTAGTGATGGGGGTAAAACTTGTGACTAGAGATTTAGCGACTAAGTTTATTCCTGCGCCGCTGTCAATTAAGGCCTTGTAAGTTTTCTGTTCATAATTAACTTGGATAATAGGTTGTGGATTGTTCATAGAAAATGCACAAGTAAATGCAGTGGCTCGGGGCATAGAAACTTCCCGAATGGTACTTAAATTTAAAGAGTTTACTACACGATCCGGATTACGACCGATCAATGGTTCTCTTACAATGGACTCTGGGGTGTTTCGTGAGCTGACGGTTGCGTTACTCTTCGCCATAACCAGGATCTGATTCCCGGTGTGGTTAAGACTGCTAATATCTGCTTTTTCTCTCAGTTCATTTTCGGAAGAAAATTCAGATCCGACTCTCGGCTGCATTTCCTCACGCTTTAGACTGAGAGTGGGGATGTCGAGTGGATTTCTAAATTGAGATATTTCCGAGTCGAAATGTGGGAGAGAGGTTGAAATAGGAAGCACAACTGTAGACTGCTCATCTGAATCAATGGTAGAATAGATTGGGTGATTGATATTTTTATGATCGTGTTGATCTGATCGGTCGGGTACTAGTTTTTTGGATCTGTTTGGTTAATGGTTACATTTTCGTCAGCAAGTAAGGAATTACGAGGGAAGGAATTTGTCGATGAATTGAGTTCCATTGGTGCATTCTGGCAGCCAGCCACACGAGGAGTTGACTGTTGCAGAGGACGTCCTGTAGGGCGACTTCCCGTCTGATCATTTGGGAATACTAACGTTGATTGAGGCTTACCTTTGAAAGGATTTTGAGGACATTCTCTATGCAGGTGTTGTCCCTGACAGAATCGGCAAGGAGATAGGCGAAACGGTTGATTTGGTTTGCGTACTGTAGGAATATTTCCGGAGTCACTTACCGGAGGATTAAATCGTCTGTTTCGATTTTCACTTGAACCTTGTGGCCCTGAAAGCTTGAATTGGAAAGGTGGATTAGTTTGAGATTCTGGGAGATTAATACTGGACCTTCCGAACGTTTGACTGGGAAGAACTCTAAGTAATTTTTGTTCTTCCTGTATATCTTTTTCGAGAAGACATGTATAAGTCACCAAAGTGTCTATGTTGGAAAATACGTGCATTCTCAGACGAGATCGCAGTGAGGCAACTAACTGTGACTGAATCAATCTAACCATCTGCTCCTCAGGAGTGTCAGGTTCAAGTCTAATGTACAAAGATGACTTACGTAGAATGAATTTTTCAGCAGATTCGTCATGCTTTTGTCGATCACCAAAGAGACGAGTCCTAAGTTCCGTTAATCTTTCATAATTATTAAAACGTTCAAGAAATCTAGATGCGAATTGGTTCCAATTTAACCTATAGTTCTTATACGTGTCGTACCATTCTCTGGCTCGTCCACGCAATGACGAAGTGGCAAGAAAAAGTGCATCCGAGGAATCACTTGAACGTGATGCCTGCCACAAATCTGTAACGAGGAGTAAGAAGGCCTTGGGGTCTTCGTGATCTAGATCTGAAAATGTGTGATGAAAAGAGCGCATTTTTGTCGCGAAATCTAGGGTTAAAGCTGAATTTGCCTGGCTTAGCTGATTTACATGATGAGTTAGGGATGCCACGTTTGACGTCAGGGTACTCATCAGCCCAGCCATTTGAATTTCAAATTGGACATGGGTGTTCGCGTTCTGAGTCAAAACGAAATTATTTGAATGGTTAGGTAAGGAACACTTTAAATGTATTGATTCATCACATTGCTTTACCTGAGCTCCACTGGTAAGATTAGGGTTTACAACAGGGTTTTGGTCATAAATGGATCGATTAGGTAAATGAATAATCCCCTCTCTTGCAGGTTCGGATCTATATCCAGATCTTTTCGTTTGTCTGAATCGAACGTCAGAATCGAGAGAAAGTACTGAGCTTAATCGTGGTGATATATGAAAATTTCTCTCAGAAGGATAAGAAAGTGTCCCCACCAGGGATGCCATGTCGCCCGTTTTATCTCGATTATTATACGTATCATTATACATTTTATAATTTTGTCAGTGTAGCACAGCGTTACGCGAGTGTAGCGTAGCAGATGGAAGCGAAGAAGATACGCGAACAGGAGGGGAATTATCATTAGTATGACTGGTTAATAATCGTAATGAATATGGTGAGAGTGCAGGCATTGAAGTCAAAACATTTGTTCAGAAATTTATTCCCCCGGAGACTGAAATTAAAGATTAAACATTTAGACAAATTTGAATCAAGCTGAACGAGTTACAGTAAAATAATGTTTTAATTTTAAAACAACAGGACAATAATTACTGGGTCACAAAGGAATATTTAAAATAGGTATAAATTGGCGCACAGTAATGGTTGTTCAAATAACCTCTTTTATAAATAAATGTTTAGTGCACTTCTACCTTTTTTTTATTGATAAACTACCTACTAAACTAAAACTAAATTTACATCATTGAATTTGAATTGCGGTAAAAAATTCGATTAATCTAAATGGCGAGTGGTTCCAGGCAAATGTTTTTTTTTTATATTCACAACAGATAACTTACGGCCAAAAAAGATCACTCTCACGAAATATCTCTTTTTGTTTCCCACAAAACTGTGAGGAAATAAAATTGGTGGCGTACAGAAATTAAAGTTTTTGAAGTTAGCCTGGATACCTCTGGACCATAACTATCCAGACGATCTGACGATTTTTTATCTTCGTTAATGGGCGATGAATGGCCGAGAAGTGTACTTAAAACTATCTGACCTTTCTATAGATACAGCATCCTAAAGGAAATCCCAGGACAGCTTGATTACCATGGCTCGGTAATAAAGTCTCCGTTTAGACGCCGCAGCCCCTGGCAATGCTTCTACTGGTCAAAGTTGAGATTATAAGGTATATTCGATAATAAATTCACGATCAAAATTTTTTGAATGTGACGTCTCAAAAGAATTTTGTCAATCTCCTGACAATTCCCCTTTTTTTTCCACCAGCTACCTATTTCCACGTACAACAATATAAAAAAAATCGCGGTTATAAATGATATAAAACCTACCGTGCTACAACACGACACACTATACTGGACACGGTAAGTACCGAGTTTTCAGACACTTTTGTTTTTTTTTCAGAAACGATTGTCCTTATTGAAGAAAAGCAACGCTGAAAACCATGTAAGAGTGGAAAAGGTCGTGTCACTGATTTTGTTAAAGACAGCAGTGTTATCTCTTTTTCTTAATTTGTTTTAGGTTTGTTTTTTTCTGAAAACTACATATCTGCAGAATTTGGCAAAGCTTCCCATATCAAGGAGAGTATGATAAAAGCGTTTATAGGAAATTAAAGTCCAATCGGGAAGTTATCTAAACTGACCACACCGAATGGCAAATTGATTATGTGATTATCACTTATGGTCAATGAATTTCTCTTATCTGCTATCGAAAATCCTGCAAGCTGCTGTAAAAATTAAAGGTTAAAATCCTTTCTAATTTGTGATCACGTGGAATAATTCTCACTTCAAACAGCTACCGTGTAAGCCCTACTATAAGTCATTTCCTTTTCCGCACCAATTAAGAGGATGTGTTTAACCAGGAAATATGATTTCTGGGACGTATACATTTAAATACACTTTTCCCCCTCTGAATTAATACCGGTATGTATGTTTATCTCAGGACCTTTGACACCTCAATGTCATGGAACCGCTCGCAAATTTTAACGGTTGTAACTAGTGTGTAATAAACCCAGTCACATTTATATTACTTTAGCAAATATTGGGGACTGCTAGATATAAGCTTTTGAATCTCATTGGTAAATAAATAGATGTTTACTCAGTATTTTCTCAAAATAGCTTTAGTTTACACCCGCAAATCTTCATATTGCTTATTGTCTGCAATAGTGGCACAACTCAAAAAAGTCGAAATTCTAGATAACAAAATGTCCAAACTAGAAATTCCAACCTCTACCTTACAGCCAAAACTGGAACAAAATTATTTCTTTTTATGATCGTATTATACATAATTAATTTTCAAGTCAAAACAGTGTCCTATGTATAACCCAAATCTTAATTATTACACTATTGCATTCAATGAGCGAATTCGGCATCGAGAAAACTAAGAATACTTCACGTTGATATCAGAAATAAAAATTTGATTTCAAATATTTATTTAGCTTATTTTTCTTAGTGTTTTATTAATTTTTCTTTGTGCAATTATTTCTCAGAAGACTAAATACAAATACGTTCGTTCCATGTAAGCAAGGTGAACGAAGCATGCGGACCCCAACGAAAGGGGGGGCCAAACCGTAGCTATAAAAAATATTAAATAAGAAGGCAAAAAGCTTTATTGAGCTTCACAATATCCATGTGGTGACCATTGTGTTCCAACAGTTGTAATGAGACAAGTCTTGGGGTTTAAATAGTGGCAAAAGTTGGATTGAAGAATATGTTTAAGATATTGAGAGCTTGAGGCTTCTTCTTGGTTGTTTTTGATAATTATAGAGCATTGATTCGCATTGCAGTCTACTTGTTTACTTTGCATGCGCAGTTTGACAAGCGGTAGGAAAAAAAACAAGGAGAAAAACACATAGGTACGCCCTTCCCCAGTGCCTTGGCTATAGTCTGACAAGCAAAAAATAGCACCTGATAATAACATCTTTTCTGGCAAATTCAATCTATTTTAGATTAGTAATTTGCGATTCCTATTAGGCAACACATATGCCAAAAAATATGTAATAAATTATAAATCTACAACCAATCTAATAGCTTTGAAGAAAACTTTATTTAGAAGCTTATTATGGCTGTCTAAACGGACATATTTTTGATCTTTTAATACAAACACTTTTTCCAATAGTTTTGAACACAGGACAAAGTGTGAGGAAAAGTGAAAGGACCAATTTTCCACAATTTGACTTGTTGTCATGGGAACACTTACCTTACAAAAGGTCTAAAAATTACTAGCTTTAAAACAAAAAATTGGCAAATAAATTAGATTTTGCCATTTTTATTAATTCCCAAATTTAATTAACGTTGTAAACAATTTTCCACAAATGAGGTGGTGATGAGGAAAATATTTCTAAGTGTGACGACTTACTAGAAAAATGAGATTATTAGAAGTTTTAAATTATTTAGAAAATTCTATTTAAAATTATTATAGTACTACAAACCTCAAAATGATGACATCGTAAAGAAAGCAGGTTCATTATTTAAATATACTACATAGGTAAAAATAGTTTTTAGAAATTCATGAGAGCACTTTGTAACAGCTGCACACTCACAGTTGTTGACACGGAGGTCGCAAACCACGAAACTTAAGAACCTTCTTTTATTAGTATATTATTTTGTTTTCTTTTCCCACACTGACAAAAGGGCATACAATAGACAGTAATTCAGTCTTATCTCGTTTCGTGTTCATTATACCTCAAGATTTTCCACCTGCGACAAGTCACACTGTCGTGATTTTCACGTATGTTATTTGGGTAGTCACTACATGCATCTGTTGTCTTCCTCAGATAGATTTATAGAGCTAGAGCTAGCGGGCTAAAATGAGTTGTACTAAATAGAGATTGAATTATTGTTGTGGAAGAGGCTCTCTCTGAAAGACGAGTGACTTTCTTGATTTTCTGATGATTCGACCTTGTCTTTAAATATAATTCTTAGGGTGTCAGTAATTTTTTTCTCCCAATCTATTTTTACTTTTCCTTGATCGAATACATCGGATTAATCGGTAAGTTATTAAGAAAGTCTGGAAAATCCTGTAAATTCTAATATGTGGCTTATTATCGCAGTCCAGTCGCATTAACCACTTCAATGTCATTCACTATCCTGATATCTTCCCCCTATCTTTCAAAATGTCAAGCTTGGTAATGATCTTACCTATACTAACTTCCCTTCCGGCCCTTTTTTATCTTTTTTAACATCGCTTATTTTTCAGGCCTCATCCTCATTTCCTTGTCACCGCCTGCATGTTAAAACAGAAAAAAGACAAAACCTTTAAGTTTAGCCCAAGGTCACACCTGTGTTTTTCTTTTCTCTCTTACTAAGTACATATTGATGAAGTAACTTGTCGATAACAGATGTAAAGAAAATGGGTACGTATATTGTTCAGCATTATTGTTATTATTTTATTGTTGCTGAAACAGCAGTGTGAATATCGTCCACTTCTGCAGGTCCCTAATATATATATATATATATAGTTTTTTCCCCTAGGAAGGATGTTTTTCGTTGTTTTACGAAATTTAACAGTTGTAGGTCGGTATTTACTCTCTCTAAGACTTGCTCGTTGGTTACATGTTATATCCATGAAACCTTAAGTAGCCTTTTCAGGATCCACATTTCAAAGGCCTCTGTTCTTTGAAGGGATTTGACTTTTAGTGACCAGGTTTGTTTTAGTGACCGTGTCCGGTGTCAGTTTGCTCGGACACTCCTTGTAAAACGCACTCGGGCGGGGAAGCCCTCAACCCCGACACGGCACGTCCCAATGAAAAGAGAACTTCTAGAATGAAATATGGCAATGCTTTGACAGAACAAATTTGTATTCGGAAGGGAGTCAGACAGGGGTGTGTTCTCTCTCCTACGCTATTTAATATTTACTCGGAGTTTGTTTTTCGGGAGGCATTGGAAGAGGAGCAGGCGGGTATAGCGATCAATGGCATAACTGTCAACAACATCAGGTACGCTGACGATACCGCTGTAATAGCAAGCTGCCTCAAAGATCTGCAGAGACTTGTAGACAAAGTAACAGTTGTTAGCGAAGATTCTGGGCTAAATATTAATATTAATAAAACAAAAATGCTAATAGTATCGAAAAGGAACATCAGTGGTCAGCTGACAATACGCAATAAGAGGGTTGAGCAAGTCCATCACTTCAAGTACCTAGGAACTATCATAAATGAAAATGTTGCACACAAACAAGAAATCTTGCCAAGAATTGAGCAGGCGAGGACAACATTTATGAAACTGAGAAAACCGCTGACAGCACGAGATCTATCTTTGACTTTGAGAGTAAGAATGGTGCGGTGTTACGTCTTTCCAGTGTTACTATATGGTCTTGAAGGATGGACACTGAACAAGGAAATATCGAAGAGATTGGAATCGTTTGAGTGGTGGGTGTACCGCCGAATGTTAAAGATCTCCTGGATGGACCGCATTACGAACGAGCAAGTTCTGGAAAGAATGGATAAGGAAATGGAAATTTTTTCACAATTAAGAGAAGAAAACTAGAGTTTCTTGGGCATGTTATGCGTAATTCAAAATATGAAATTCTGCAACTCATCATGCAGGGGAAGATCGTGGGACGCAGAAGCGTCGGTCGACGTAGAATTTCCTGACTACGTAACCTGCGAGACTGGTTTGGCCTCTCATCTATCGAACTATTTGGGACAGCTGCCTCTAAAGTTAGAACAGCCATGATGATCAGCAACCTCCGAAGGAGAAGCTGAGATCAAGAAGAAGAAGACCAGGTTTCTGCTCCGTATAGCGGTATAGGCCATATGTAGCACTTTACCACAAGGCGGAGCCCTAGTGGTACCTCATGTCGCAATAGGTAGGTATTGAACTTGATAAACGTGTTTCGAGCAGTGACAGTATTTTTATCTCTTCGTCGTTGTCCCATTTGTCGTTGAGTGTTGTGCCCAAGTATTTGAACTTAATCACCCTCTCGATCTGATTATTGTCGATATAGAGTTCTTCTTTGTCGTGCTTCGTCTTCGTCTGCTCACTATCATCAGTTTGGTTTTGTTTATGTTGATATTAAGGCCAAATTCCTTTCCTTTTGCGTTTATGGCATTTACGATGTCTTGTGGATCTTCAATATTATTTACTAAGATCGCCATATCCAGAGCGTATCTTAAGTTGTTGATAGAAATACCATTTACCTTTAGTCCCCTTGGATTATCCGCCAGTGCTAGTTGAAATATCTTCTCTGTCAATATGCTGAACAGAAGTGGTAACAATACGCATCCCTGTCGAACTCCCTTAGCTAATGTTACGTTGTCCGTGTGATGTGAATTATGAGTGCGTAGTTTTGCTGTTTGGTTCCAGTATAGTTTGTGTATTATTTGAATATCTTTTTCATGGATGCTAGCTTCTCGTAGGATGGGTATTAAAAGGTCGTGTTTCACGTTGTTGAAAGCCTTTTGGTAGTCGATGAAGCATATAAAAACGCCTTTTCGTTGGTCATAGCATTTCTGTGTAAGCAGCTGCATGCAGTACAGGGCCTCTCGCGTGCCTAAACCGTTTTTGAAACCAAACTGTGTTTCGCCAGACCTTTCTTCGCACTTTTGGTATATTCTCTTGTGGATTATTTTTCGAAATGCCTTTAGTACATGGCTAATAAGTCGGTGGTCTTCGCATGTTTTTGCATTTGGTTTTTTGGGGATAGCAACACAGGTGGAGGTTAGCCAGTCGTTTGGGATCCCGCCATTTTCTTCGCTTTTTAGCATTGATTTTTTATTACTTTATTAATTCATTTTAATATTTTTTTGCCTTATAAAATGAGCTTTGAAACAAACAGTGTAATTCAATGCCGGTAGGGGTATTAGCCCTCGGAGTAGTTGTTTCTGTTTGTTTCCTTCTTAAACGCTGCAATATTTTTGGAAATATTGAAAGCAGATAAGTTTTCAATTTCCAATTAGTAAATATTGCTTTTTTGCATATTTTAAACTAGAGTTTCCTGCGAAAAAGCTAAAAAATTTCGTTCACTAACATATTTCGCAGAAAATAACTTTCTTTTAACTTTAATAATCTAGCAAGGGTATTTCTGTTCACAGAGGCAAAAGTGTCCAAAACTCTTTCTTTCAGAATATTTACGTTTTGGGGAGGATCGATATCGTAAATCTCATTTTTTACGACTCCCCATAGGTAGAAATCTAAGGGCGTTCGATCAGGCGACCTAGCGGGCCATAGAATGGGACCGTGACTCGAAATAACTTTCTCCAAAGTTTTCTCGTAAAAAATGCCTAACGGCAATCGTATTGTGTGACGGGCAGCCATCTTGTTGAAACCAAGTTCTATTAAATTCATCTTGGGTTAAAACTTCTCGAAGAGAAAGCAAAATTTGATTTTTTAATAGTTTTAAATATCTATCTCCGTTTAAATTGTAGTCATATAGAAAAGGTCCTATGAGCTGATTCCCTGAATTAAAAAATAACTTGTTAAATACACCCACATATTGCATATTTTATTTAAGTCGCAATTTTTATTTAATTTTTTTTAACACTTTTTATTGCTAAATCACTTGAACAATAGTAATTTTTGTATAAGACACCTAGGACAAAGGCATCATTCAGGGTGTTCATTATAAAATTTCTTCTAGTTGACTGTGAAATGTCAAAAGAAAAGGACGGAGAAACAAAAATCCATTTATTTTGATTATATTTCGGCGCCTCGTCCTCGAAACCACTTGAAATGACTAGGTAGTACGGCCCTCATGCGTGCTAGGACCACAAAGTTTAAAGACGAAAACACCATTCTTTACGTCGTATACTGTCAGATGTCATCCGCGCTTTCGCGCCCATATCTGACAGCGCCTATGTTCATAGGCTTTTTTGTGCGTTAGGAGTTACCACTTTTTATTTTCTAAACATAATTTTTTTTGCTTTTTTAGATTATTACAGGTAATTTCAGTTGGGAAAATTATGGGCAAACACAAGCACAAGTCTAGGAGTAGATCTAGGTCTCATAGTAGGGACCGAAAGAGGCCTAAACGAGACCTTGGGAAAGAAATAGATGAGCTTAAAGCATTGCTAGCTCAAGGTAAATATCCGGGTTTAACTGGAAAGGGCGGAACCCACTCATCGAGGGGACGCTCCGTGGAAACCTCCACGACTTCTGGAGAATCTAAAGCCAGGACAGAAAAATCTCCATTTGAGAGTTTTGGCAAGAATAAAGTGGCCTCAAAGAAGTCCAAACCATTGCCTTCTCCGAGGACTCCTCCAAGTTGTAGCACTGCACCTAGTATCTGGTCATTGCCAGCTAGGTCGTTCTCTCCTCAGGATTCAAACCTTAACAAAGGTAGTTCTGATGAGGATGGTCAATCTCCTTCATTTATTAGTTTAATAGCAAGCGATATGGAGTCAGGCATGGAAGATGAACCATCAGTCGCTACACCTAGTATTAATGAAGGTAGGTCAGGGGATAATGTGCAAACTGACAAGGTGAACCCAGAAATCTTACGATGTTTGGGGGAAGAGGATAATGAAGAAATATCCATAAATTTGCACCCTATAATTGAAAAGCGGTGGACCAAAATTTTGACTAATGGACTCAGCACTGAGGAAAGAACTCAGTTGCTCCAAAACAATAGACTTCCCGATAACCTTCCTTTACTGGCTCCTCCCATTGTAAATTTAGAAATAATGACTGCTTTGCCTGAGTCAGCAATTACAAATGACAAATTTCACATTCACAGACAATCTCAACTAGGCAAAGGCCTTTCTTCCTTAGGGCAAGCCTTAAATATTGTTTTACAGGAAAACTCTTCATCAACTGATAAATCAGAGTTAATAAAACTATTAGGAGTGACGGGAAAAATATTAGCTGACCTTCATTATAGGTTGTCATTGTCACGCCGGGTGCTACTTATACCTTGCTTAAATAAGCTGGTAAAAAAGCTCTGCCATGGAGCCTGTTGGTAAGTTTCTTTTTGGGGAAAACTTAGGTGAAAAAGTAAAAGCAGCCAAGGCAATGCAGAGGTCTGTATCTGAGCTACGAAATTCCACCCCTTCATCCTCTTTTAAAAAACCTAATCCAAACACTAATAATAATATGTCAAAGGCTAGGTCTTTAAACTACAGGGGCCCGTCTCGGGTGAAGGAGGAACCAAGACATCATCAGAGGGCCAATACCTCCCAAACGAGACCATATCAGCGAACACGACGATAGAGGTAAGTTTACCAGCAGGGAGGCTTCGTCATTTCTTGAAGGAATGGGAAAAGATAATCAATAACAAATTAATTCTCAATTGGTTAGAAGGATTCAAAATTCCCTTTCGGGAAGAACCTTTCATACCCTTGTCTAAGCCAAAGTGTGCTGAACATTCAACGTCTTCTTTAGATGAGTGGTTATCAGATCTTCTATCAGGTGGGTTTATTGAAAAATGCTTATCCTCCACGAATCAATTTTTATCATCTTATTTTTTGTCTACAAAGGCAGATGGAATCAGTAAAAGGTTTATATTAAATTTAAAAAACCTGAACAAGTTCTTGGATGCCCCCCATTTCAAACTGGAGGACTATCGGACCTCTTTAAGGCTGATTAGTCAGGATTGCTTTATGTCAACAATTGACTTAAAGGATGCCTATTATTCCATTCCTATTCTTGGCACTTGTCTGCCATTTGGGTTATCAATTGCCCCCTTTATCTTTACAAAGATCATGAGGCAGGTGGTTACATATTTAAGGCAGAGACACAGATGATTAGCTTATCTTTGGGAAAACAGAATGGGAATGTAGGAAGGCTGTTTATTTTACAGTCAACATATTAGAACGACTTGGCTTCACTGTCAACTATGCAAAGAGTCAGTTGACCCCTGCAAAACAATCAAAATTTTTGGGCTTTCTTTTTGATAGTGTTAATATGACCCTCCAAATTCCAATGTAGAAACGAGAGAGGATTGTACTTCTCCTTAAAAAACTCATTAGCTGCAACCAATTAAGTATAAGGGTCTTCGCCCGAGCTCTTGGATTGTTAACATCAGTCTGCCCTGCAGTTAAATATGGTTGGCTATATACCAAAAATCTTGAAAGAGCTAAATGTCTTGTCTTGCTTAAAAACAACCAAAATTATGATGGCATCATGCTTCTCACTAGAGAATGCCTACAAGACTTTCAGTGGTGGGCAGATAATATTATGTCTTGCTTTAATAATATTAAGAGAGATGCATATGATATAACTATTTTATCTGATAGCTCGACAACTGGATGGGGAGCAGCTTCTGAGGATCAACGAACACATGGATGGTCGTCAGAGGAAGAGATAACAGAGCACATCAATGTTTTGGAGCTGAAAGCAACCTTTAATGCTTTGAAATGTTTTGCTCGAGACCAAGTAGGATGTTCTGTTCTGCTAAAAATTGACAACACCACAGCCATTTCTTACATTCAAAAGATGGGAAGTGTACGTTTTCCTCGTCTGAGCGGTATCGAAAAGGAAATTTGGCAATGATGCGAAGTTAGAGATATTTGGCTTGCAGCATCCTACATAACATCTAAAGAGAATTCTGTAGCCGATTTCGAATCTCGAGTGCTGCCCACGGAAACGGAGTGGGAATTAAATTATGAAACTTTTAAATTAATTTCAGAAAGTTTCGGACATCCGAATATAGATTTATTTGCGTCAAGTGTTAATAAAAAATGTGATAAATATGTATCCTGGCTTCCTGACCCAGATTCTCATGCTGTAGATGCTCTCATGCTGTTTAGCATATTCTGGGGTGACATTTTCTTTTATGCCTTTCCACCTTTTGCTCTCCTTTTCAGAACAATAAGAAAAATAATATGTGACAAGGGTGAGGGAATTTTAATAGCTCCCGAATGGCCGTCGCAACCATGGTTTCCCCTCCTTCAAAGGATTCTCTCGGAGCCTCCAATTCGTTTTAAAACTAGAACCGTATTAATTGTAAACCCTCTTTTCAGAAATCAATTCCCTCCAGGCTGTTTCCTGGCGGCATGGAAAGTCTCTGCCAAGCATTTAGATTAAAAGCTGTCCCAGAATCCAGCATTTCTACTTTACTTAAATCTATATCATCATCCACAGTTAAGCAGTATGAAGTAACTTACAAGGCTTGGTGGCTCTTCTGTCAGGAAGAAGGTTTATCTTATTTCCATGTAAGTGCCAATGAAGTTCTACGTTTCCTTCAACAGCAGTTTGATCAGAAGCCTTCCAAATATGGGACATTTAATTCCCATAGGTCCGCACTTTCTTTATTGCTAGGATCTGATGTAACAGACCAGCCAATCATTAAAAGATTTCTAAAAGGTATATTTAGACTTCGACCTACGAAGAGAAGGTATAATTGTACATGGGACCCATGTATAGTTTTGGACTATTTGGAGAACTTAGGAAAAAACGAAGAGCTGTCTTTACCAGTATTGTCGAGGAAGCTAGCGATGTTACTAATATTAATTACAGCACAGAGACTCCAGACACTAGCGTGTATTAGAGTGGATTATATCCTGGTCTCACCTGAAAAAATTCAGATCTTAATTCCTGACCATTTGAAGACTACTTCTCCAAATTCGATTCAACCCTGTTTACATATACCGTTTTTTCAGGATAGGCCAAATCTTTGTGCAGCATCGACATTGCTAGAATATATTGTCAAAACAGAACCTTTGAGGTCTAGTAGTCAGGATTATTTATTTTTGTCAACACGGAAACCTTATTTAACAGCATCTAGTCAGACGATTAGCAATTGGATTAAGAAGACCCTATCGGAGGCAAAAATTGACACTAGGATATGTACGGGCTACTCGGCAAAGCATGCCGGAACCTCTGCCGCATTCAGAGCTGGTTTGCTGCTGAGTAATATTAGAAGAACTGCAGGCTGGTCAGCTAAATCAAAAGCTTTTCACCAGTTTTACAATCGTCCGCTAGACACGTCAACAGATTTTTCCAGGTGTACCTTGGAGAAACATTAATCATAAAGTATTTGATTATAATGTTTTATGTTTTTTTATTTGTTGTGAAGAATTAAGATTTATTTTCTGTTTATTTTATTTGTTCTGTTGAATATTACTACTCAACAAAGATGAGTATATTTCTTTTGTTTTTGGAGTGAAAGTATATGTATATATCTTTCCAATGAGACTATTACTTTCCAGTAATTGTTTACATCAAAGGTGTTAATTGCCCTAACGCAAAATGGATGAAAAGTGGCGTTATACTTTAAAAAGCTACCTAGTCATTTCAAGTAGTTTCGAGGACGAGGCGCCGAAATATAATTACCTGATCAAACGAACTTGTGAAATTCGATCGTAATTATATGAGGCGCCTCGTCCGAAGAAACCACTTCCCGCCCGAACCCTGCCCGGACTTTTCATACTTCTAACATATGAACATAGGCGCTGTCAGTTATGGGCGCGAAAGCGCGGATGACATCTGACAGTATACGACGTAAAGAATGGTGCTTTCGCCTTTAAACTTTGTGGTCCTAGCACGCATGAGAGCCGTACTACCTAGTCATTTCAAGTGGTTTCTTCGGACGAGGCGCTTCATATAATTACGATCGAACTTCACAAGTTCGTTTGATCAGGTAATTATGTCATCCTTTTCTGTCAAAATTTCATAGTCTGCTAGATGAAATTTTATAATGAACACCCCGTACATTATGATACTAGTATTAAAAGAAGAAAATAAAGTAAAAATAGCGGCTTAAAATAAAATATGCAGTATTTTTGTCTGTGAGTGTATAAGGTCTAAAAGGAAAAAAGTAGACAAGTAAAATTACCAATGATTCCACACCATACTTTAAATCCAAATCGGGTTTGAAATCGCCTTTCCTCGACTTCAAAGGGATTTTCTATGGCCCAATGGTGCCTGTTCTGTTTATTAAACATCCCACAGTTAGTAAACCTACCTTCGTCAGACCACAACACGTTGTTCGAAAATTCTGGATCTTCAATACATTTATTAGTATACCATTCTGAAAAACGCATTCTTCTTGGAAAATCAGTTTCTATGAGCCCCTGAACAATCGTAGGTTTGTAAGGATGTAATCTGTTTTTTTAGTACACGTTGTACAGTGGATTTTGGTATGTTTATGTTACGCTCTATGGTTCTGACAGATGTTCTGGAATTTCCGTTGACAGCTTGTAAAATATTTCGGTCGCGCTTGTGATTTGCAATATTGTACTTTCCTCTAGGTTGGTCAAATGCTCCACAAGTAATAAGATTCTTAACAATTCTTCGAAAATATGTTTTATGAGGCTGTCGTCGTCCTGGGTGTATCTCCAAATATCTAGCTGCTGCACGATCGGCATTTCTGTGTAACTGTACATACAGCGTTAACATGTCATACTTTTCTTCATTGGAATAAGCCATTATGTATTTTGAGGTCTTAAAGGAGTCATACGCCTTATTGTTTGCCTCAAAAAAATGTTCTAATAATGTCGCACTTTGACAGTTTTCAAATAAACTACTTCGAATTTATAAGAAAAAAACGAAATCCGCCATTTTTTTATTTTTTACAATATCTCAGAAACCAAGAGTCCGGTGTCTAATTTGAAACCAGATCTGAAATCAGCACCAGATTCCCTAAAATATTCCCCATTTACCCTTTGTTGTAGCCATTACAGTTTCCGAGATCCCAATGTAGAGCCTCCAATTTGGGACACACTGTATAACGCTATTTCCCCTATGTTCAATTTTAAAAAAACCATCTAAATGCAATGTTGTCAGATCTTAATTTCTACGTTCAGATATCTGTACAGGTAACTTTGACAGCTCGAAAACTTCAAACTTTATTTGTTATAACGCTGCTTTTAGTAAACTTTTTGCTGAATATTTTTCATAGACTTTAGATAATGTATTCTGAACAGGAAAAAATAGAATTATTTAATCTTTACACAAGTGAAAATAGCCTTAGGAGAGTGCGTGATTTATTTGCAACAAGTCATCCAGACAGGCCCATTCCTTCTATTGGAACGATACATAATATCGTCAAGATTTATAATTCACAAGGATGTGTAGTTAACTCTCCTAGGAAGAGGAGCAAACAACCGCATGTTCTCACAGAGGAATTAAAACTGGAAATTTTATGTTTATGGAAGAAAATCCTGGATCCACCTTAAAACAAGTGGCTGATTATTTCCAAATTTCAAAATTTTCTTGGCGAAGGACCCTAAAAGAATTCAAGTTCAAATCCTACATATACTCTAATCATCAAGTGCTGTATGACCACGACAAAGAGAGACGAACAGATTTCTGTGAAAGATTCCTAAATTTACTCCATAGGAATGGCAACATTTTGCGAAAAATTGTATTTACAGATGATGTATCCTTTTCATTAAATGGTTGTGTAAATTTCCAAAATTATAGGTAAAGAACTTTCTTAGTAATCGCCTGAATTCTGTTTTTTAATATCCTAATTACCTACTGTTTTTAGATACTGATCTCAAACCAATCAGCATTTACAAAATGTAACTCACTCCCAATATAATGCAAGAGTCAACCTGTGGATAGGCATAATTGGAGATACACTTATAGGACCATTCTTTATTGAAAGGAATTTAAATTCGGCTAAATTTTTAAACCTGCTCCGTGACCAAATTATGCCAGAAATTGAAAACTTTAATATTGAAAAATGGATGGCGCTCTTGCTCATTCTACGAACGAAGTTAGAAATTTCCTCCATCAACAATTTCCTAACAGGTGGATAGGAAGGTTTGGGCCTATTTCATGGCCACCAAGGTCCCCTGACCTCTCCCCACACGACTTCTTTTTATGGGACTATCTAAAGTCGAAAATTTATAACAATGTCGAAATTGAGAATGTGGACGTTTTAAAACAAGGTATCCGAACAGCCTGCAATGAATTTAATCAAAATTTCTTAAGAAACACAGTTCGTGGCTTTCAAGATCGACTTGCATATTGTTTAGAACGCGAAGGGGGACATTTTGAGAATTTGTTATAAACTTTTAATTTTCTAGTGTTTTTAATAAATGTTTTCTTGTTATAGAAATGTTATTTAATTGGTGGATATCATTGGCGGATTAGGACAAAGCAGCAAATTACACAACTATCTCTGTGCCTGTGCCTCTCTGCTTTGGCAGAGAGATAGTTTTGTAATTTGATGCCTTGTCCCAATCCGACAACCATATCAACCAATTACTTTTCTAGGACTGTATACCTTTTTATCAATGTTATTTAATGTTTAAAAGCGATGTCTAAATTGAAATAATTAACGAAATATATTTGGAGGCTTTTTTGACGTTTCACCTTTACCTAAACATCAACGTCTGACACCAATGCTTTGAGATGATTTTTTTAAAATTGAACATAGGGAAAATTGCTTGTATGTTCACAGATAAAAAAAACCTCACTGTATATGCCTCTGGAAGCAGGCTTGATCGAAGGGACTCTGTCAGGTTCCTGGGTATACGTTTGGTTGATACACTCTCTTGGGAGTCACACTGTTCCTGTTTGGTATCGAAACTCAATGGCCTTTGTTATGCGCTTAGAAACATGTGGCTGGTATGAGAACTGCCTCAATTGATATCGGTCTGATATCAGGCTCTGGTTCATTTAGGAGTTCTTTGCGGTGTCTAGCGTATTATTAGATGCATCGCCAGTGTCTCCTGTCCTACCTCTTGTAAAGCTTATTTCCAAAAATTTTAAAGTTTAACCTTGCCCTGTATTGTAATACTTGAATTGTGCACGTATATATTTAGGAACCGCAACACTTTCAAAAGAAATAATCAATTCCATACTTACGGTACCCGTCATGAAACGGATTTTTTACTGAGTGTAATTTTTAAAGAGTGTAGTAGTGCTAGGGCCAAAATTATTGGACAGATTGCCACCTGACATTATAGAAAGCACAACTGTTTTTATATTTACGAAAATACTTAAAGAATTTGAACGCTGTTATTACTCGGTGGATGATTTTTTTGTGAAAGTTTTTCTTGAAGTGTTTTTGTTTGTTGTGTATCTACATCTATATCTGTGCATCTCTTACCATGTTCTATTCTAGCATCAGTGTTATTGTAAGCAATTGTGTAATTATGTTTGAATATATTTGTATCTTTGTTGAAGAACTCCATACACATTTGTGTCCTTGGATAATAAACTATTATTATTATTAATATTATCATATAAGACATATTTTTGTGTGGACTGTATCGTGGCTTTTTCTCTAAAATCCGGGTTGTTATTTCCAGCACAAAGCCAGTGATCTTGGATATGCTACATGTGAACAGATAGGTGGTTGCCTCGTATACGATCAAATTGTTGTCTATACAATTATATAGTGAAAAACACCTAAAAAGCTACATGTACTCTGTAGCTAAAATTACATGATGGTAAATATTAATTCAGGTTGATGCTAATGTATTGCGTCCTTTCAATTTACAGATGTAACGGTGAACTAATTAGGGTAGACCGTACGTTTTTCAAAACAAAACATTTTAAATATTTTTGAACGTTTTTTTATTTTTATATTTTTGTTGACCACTCTTCAATTGTTTATTGTGTTTTTTCTATTTGCTTCTAGCCCTGAAGAGCGAAGAAGACGTAAATTAAACGTCGAAACGTTGGCCTTTATTCAAACGACAAGGGAGTTGTATTTGTCCTAAACCTGCAAAACCATTACATTAACTCAGGTTTAAACTATCTTGAATAGAAATATTCAACCTACAGCGATATATAAACTAAAACCCTAAGTCCTTAAACTCGTGGATTATCAATTACAGGGCAGATTCCTCTGAATAGACTAAAATACCGCCATCTTTCTTAATTTTCAAGAACCTAGCTACTAATAATTCAAGATATTTAATTTACATTTTTATAATAGGGTATCTAATCCTAGTCTATTATAAAATTTCTAAGCCTTATCTCTAATAATAAAAATCTTAAACCTTAAAATTTCACCTAATAAAATTATTCTTATTTTCCTTTCTTTTTAAATTAACTTTTCCCAACAAATTTTTATTGCACAATTTGTAAAACCGCAACTGCTGGCACAAAATTAGTTTGTACTACCCTCAGTATTTCTATTTTTTAATTTACTAAATAAATAAAATTTATTACTGCTAAAATATTATTATAATTAATTTTATTTAAAAACTTTTTTAATCGTACTAAAATTTACATTTAATTAAAACCAATACAAAAACCAAAAGCAAAAAAACTTTTTTTCTACCTTAAAATCGAAATAACATATTTTAACAAAGTTCATCCCCTTATATATTAGTTTTATAATAGTATTGTCTATTTATACATAATTAAATAAATATTTATATAATAAATATGTTTAATTATATAAATGATTATTACTTAATAAATAAAGGAATTTTTTTTTGTATATAATATTTGTTTAATTATAATTAAGCTATTTTATCATATTAAATGAAATGTTATTATTTTTTATTTTTATATAAATAAAAAATTTATATTTTAGTATTATTTATTAATTAATAAATAATATTATATATTTATATATATTTTAAAATTTAATATATATATATTTAGAGAAACCATACAAAGTCAGGCCACTCGTATGTAGTTTAAAGAGCAAAGTCAGACCACTTTTACAAACCTGAGCCGTATATGTGGCTCAGCTTTGTTTTGCCTTATTATTCGTTTCCCGCGCAATTTCTGGTTTGGCCTTGTACCTTTTTACATAACTGATGTCATAAGGATTTGATTGGCGCTTATCTTACCTAGTCTCCCCTTCCAGGAAAAGAGAAATAGCCAATTAAAAACTGAAATTTGATGGCCTGACTTTGTATGGTTCTTCAAAATGCAGTGCACGGAATTCCCATGCAGGTGGCGCGGGAGCGAACCTATTTTGTATATCTTGTATATTTGGAAAACCATACAATATTGAGCCAATAAATATGGCAACATTGAACATATGTGTTTCCCTATTATTTCTTTAACCTCTCTCTCCCACTCCCTCTTATTTTTTTTTGCTACTTTGAATAGTGCCAATTTTGACCTACAGTAACAAAAAGACCACCGACAAAGGCAAAATATCCAAATTAGTTAAAAAAAAATCAAATCTCAAAGATTTAGGGATTTTCTCTCTTTTACTCCTACTAGTACGTTTGCTGTAAAGCGGAACAGTACTTTTTTTTCCTAAATTTAATAAGCAGTAAAAAACTAGTAACTTTTATACGAAATTTTTTTTATAACTTCAACTTTTTTTTAATATTAAGCAAAATAAAAACCACTCTTGACATAAAAAATAAAGTTTTAAATAAATGTCCAAAATAACGTTTATTAGCTTCAATGCACTTGTCAACTCACCCCACAAAAGTTTTATTTGTAATGTGCGTGTGCCTATTTTCTCAAACACATCATGTGGTTTGTTAGTTAACATTTTAATATATTATAATGGTGTAAACAAATTTACAAAAAAAAGTTTCGTATAAAAGTAATTAGTGCGTAGCGATGCCCACCATATTCTCGTTTCGCGATTCTCGTCTCGTCTCGTCTCGTTTTCGAGATAAGACTTGAGACAATATTTTCAATTTTCCTTGGGAGACAAGACGAGATTTTTTAAAAGTCTCGTCTCGAATATCGCACGAGAGTCTCTTAAAAGTCTCGCAGTATCGCGAATAAAGATTAAGAAAAAACGCCGACCACACACTTTACCTTTGAAGTAGTTCATGTACTGTCAGAAAATTATTTGAAAATAATTCTTTAAGGTCTTTGAATCAGAAAAATATATATACCCCGTGTCCTGCACAACCCTGGACATAGGAGTTTAACATGGGTAATCGGTTTTTATTTTTTTGCGCCTGTACGGTTGAATTGATTGAAAAACTTTTAAGAGTAAATTTATATAGCGTATGGTCAGCTATCATCCTGTAATTTTTTCAATATTCCCGTATCACAGTATATATTACATTGCAGTAAAACAACCTACTGATCATTCTTATGACAATTATGACGATCAAAGCGACGACCAGAATATAATTATTGAAAACCTAGTTGAAGAAATTGACGACAACTCTAACGCAATCGGTAAAGTAAATCAACCGTTCAGAACAGCTTTTATTAAGACTTAGGGGTATTTGTGAAGCAACTGGGGACTGTTAGACGAATGTAGTGATGACATGCAAGCAGTTGTACTGAAACGTAAAAACAGCCTCACATGGGCAACACTTAAAGAAGTACATAAGTTATTAATAAACTTTAAGATGTTAACACATAAACTACAAGGTGAGAAATATGCTACTTTACCGATGGTTATCGTATTAATCAATTTATTAATTGATAATCTAGAAAGTAAAATTCATGAATGGGATATCAAAGCGCTGACCAAAACAAAGTGGATAAACACCTTATGGGTGTTCAGGCAGCCCATGATAAAATTTTAAAACACTATCATAAAACTAACTGAATATATCCTGTAATTTTAATTGTGGACCTCCGGCTTAAATTAGGAACTTTTGATGTTACTACATGGGGAATGGAATTAAAGAAAACAGCACTCGAAAAATTTGAAGATATCTACAAATCGCATTTCTCAATATTTGAACAAACAAAAAAAAACAGAAACAGAAATGCTAAGAAGCTCAGAAAGCAATATTCATGAAAAAGGTTCAACTTCAGATTATGCAATTGATTTTAATGCTTTATATGAAGATGTGTTGGTGTTACCCTCGACTTCGACCAGTGGAGGAGTGATGGAGGAATTTAAAAGATATATTTCATGGCTACGATGCCCCAAAATAACGAATATTTTGCAGTGGTGGATGGATAATGCTTCTAATTTTCCAGTTTTAAGTGCAATGGCAAGGATTTATTTTTCTACGACTGCCTCGAAAATCAACAAACGCGCACCACTGGTTACTGTTGAAAATCGCATATTGCAAACATCGTGCGCAAAGTGCACATTGCGCAGGCCTTCATACAGAAGCGTGTGCAAAGTTGTACACGTTGCTTCTGATTGCTTTACACACACCTTGCATATATTCTATAATACAAATGATCATTTATGAAGCAAAATCGCAGTCGTAGAAAAACTATAGTGTACAACACTTACGAAAATCACTCTTCACACTCTTGTGACGTTCACACTCGTGTAAAAAGTGCAATTTTCAACACTAGTTGCACAATATACTATAACCGCACAACAACACGCAAATGCGTGCGCTAAAGCGACTTTACCGCACGCTCGTAGGAAAATAATTATATTGTTGTTATATGTAAACGGAGAGAAACGTATACCGGGTGTTGCATCGTCGGGCGGGACATAGGAAATCCCAAGTAAATTTTGATAGGGTTAATTATTGGCTTTCCTAATTATTTTGGTGAAAAAATGTATTTAGTTTCTTTAAAGAGCGCTAAAATTCGCAACCAATAGGATAACTTCAAACATTTTTGATCAACCGCTTACGAATTATTTGACAGTAACATTTTTAATATTTTGGTGTTTTTTATCGCCCCGTATTCAACGACACCAGTCAAGGTAAGAGTTGGCTGTCAAATAAAGCTGTCAAAAATATCTGAAGTTGTCCATTTAGTTGTGGTTGATAATGTTCTTCAAAAAGTTTAAATTGATTTTTTGTCTAAAATAATTAGAAAAGCCAATAATAGACCCTTTTAAAATTTACATAGGATTTCCTATGTCCCACACGATGATGCAACACCCGGTATACATTACGAAGCGTTTTGATGAAATCGATGGGGGCTGGTGAGGGGATTTTAATTTTAAAGAATCTTCGGTTTTGTTAAAGTTAATTAATATAGTTTCATTGATACCTCAAGGCAGAGTGGAAAGAATATGTACTTTATTTCTGAACAATCAATAAATGTTTGGACCGTAAATAAATGAAAGATTGTTGATACCATATAAATGTTAACTATTGCTAAATAAGATGAATTGTTAAGGAAGTTTTTAAAACCTATAATAACCAAATCATTTACTGCTAATTAACACATTTGGTTTTAGTAACAAAATCTAACTCAAATTAATCATAGATTTATTATGAACTAACCGAATTTAGTGGTATCGTGTTAGTAAATAACCGATATTTGAATTGAATTAGCAATATTAACGTTTAATATGATATTGTAATTATAAACAAATTTCAAAATAACAAGCAGTTATTTAATATTACCTACAACTTCTTTTTTCAGTGACACCAAGAAAGTTGCCAAAATGTTTATATAAATAAAGCCGAAATTTTCAGAACCTATTGGTACCAGCTTAATTCGCACTCCGTCTTTACCATATCGTGGTACTCCTACGCATTTTGATAAAAACCCCTGCTTGCTAGCAGTAACTAAACTGAAAAATGTAGCTAACTTGGGTAAAAGAGGAGAAATATTTTGAGAAGACGATTTTAGGAGAAAACCAAGTCAAAGTACTTCAATAGTTAACTAAGAACCAATTATATTTACTAACAAAAGCTTTTTACTTGTATTTGACAAATCCTTGTCGCTAAGAAAGGATCAAGTCCAGATAGGTGCAGCACTGGTGAGCTTTCTAAACAGACCAACTTATATTAATCAGGTTCCACTTTATAGCTCCAAGTAAATTATTGCAACTTTGTTGTAGATAACTCCTAAATCTTTGAGGCGGAAAGTTCATTTTTTACTACTTATTTTTGGGTGAAGCCTCATTCACTTTTGGGCTCGATTCGTTCGTTGTTGGAGAAGGAATTTCGCACTACTCACAGTAAAATTACTGCGAATAACAATTTACCCTAGAAAGGGCTCGGACGAATCGACCTGGTTAACGTTTCGGCAACTTGTCTGCTGCCTTCTTCAGAACTATCTAAAAAATAAAGCTTTAAAAACTATGAATTACAAAAAATTATACCTATTAATGTGTTTTGTCTTTGAGTATTTGTGTGTGATATTCTGAAAATTGCTTTTTGCTTTTGACATGAAAATGTCATTTGATAAGAATTGTCATTATTACGAAAGGTACGTTTAAAATGTTTGGTTAATGTATTGTTTAGTACCTAATATGATTTGTTCTATCTACGTGTAAAATAGGTATAATGTGAATGTTAATATTAATTTATATGTAAGTTACCATTTTGAACTTCTTGTTCTAACATAGGTAACCATATGTTATCTATGTATGCTGAACAAGAAGCCACACAATGATCTTTGTTAAGTAAAATATATGCACTTTCTTTGATTTTACGCTTCTTTGATAACGGTTCTTTGGATACGATACTAGTATCGTTCCATTTTACTCTATGACCATTATCAAAGGCGTGTTGGCATATATTTGACTTTTCAAAATCTCTGTTTTTTATGTAATTTTGATATTTTTTTATTCTCTTTTTTAGAGGTCTAGAAGTTTCGCCTATATAAAATTTCTCGCATTCGCAAGGAATTTTATATATGACGTTTTTTGTGTATTCGTTTTCATTGTGTGGTTTAGTTTTTGTCAGTTGTGCACGTAATGTATTTTGTGTTCTAAAAACTGTTCTAATATTGTATTTGTTACCTAATCGTTTAATTTTGTCTGATAACCCTTTGATATATGGTATAAAAAGGTTTGTAATATGTCTATTTTGATTTTGCCTTATATTTGGCTGTTCGAATTGATTAAAGCAATTATTAATGAAATAACCTGGATAATTGTTTTTAAGTAAAACATTTTTAATATGTTTCTTTTCAATTTCCAAACTATTATCATTACAAATGATTTTTGCGCGATCAAATAGACTCTTTTCAACTCCTTTTTTCACCATAATAGGGTGATTTGAGTTGTAGTTTAAGAATCGATCTGTATGTGTTGGTTTGCGATAAACAAAAGTTTCAAATCTGTCTAAATCTTTTTTTATTAGTATGTCTAAAAATGGAAATGTTTGATTGTGTTCTTTTTCAATTGTAAATTTTATAGTGGGTTCTTGTGAATTTATGTGATTGAGAAAGGTGTCTAAATGATTATTACCAAAATGATATATTGAAAAAACATCATCAATATATCTCCACCAAATTAAAGGTTTAAAATTATAATTATAAACATAATTTGATTCAAAATTTTCCATAAATTAATTACTAAGTACAGGAGACAATGGTGAACCCATTGCCATACCTGTATTTTGTTGGTAATAATCATTTTTGTATTGAAAATAGGTTGAGTTAACGCATAGTGTTAGTAATTCCATAATTGTATTTATGTTTAGTTTAGTGCGTTCTCTAAGCTTGATGTCATTTTCAAGTTTATTTTTTACAATAATTAACAAAAATAAACAAACTAGAAACATCAAAACTTCCCAGTGTGTGATTTGGGTTTATATCTAGATCTTTTAGTTTTTCTAACAAATGACTAGAGTTTTTAATGTATGATTCTGTGTTTCCTAGTAAAGGATTTAATATCTCTAATAAAAACCTAGATAGTGGATGTGTTGGTGAGTTAATGCTACTGACAATAGGTCTAAGAGGAATGTTGTTTTTATGTATTTTTGGAACACCGTAAAAGTGAGGTGTTTTACTATTGTGTGGTGTTAATTTGAATCTTTCTCTATCAGTGAAACTGTTTTTGTGTTTTTTTAAAGTGCTGTAAATTTGTCTTTCTATTTTTTCAGTTGGATCTTTGTTAAGTTTTGTGTAAGTACCATCGTTTAAAAGGCTCTCAATTTTTTGTTCATAAGTAATACAGTTCATTATAACTGTAGCGTTACCTTTATCTGCTGGAAGAATTTTAATATTATTATCTTTTTTTAAAAAATTGAGTGCCTTTCGCTCGATGGGATTTAGGTTTTGTTTAATGTTAAAGGGTTTATCTAAAATTAATTTTGACCTAATTCTAAACTCTTGTTGGTGTTCTTGTGGTAAGTTTTGAACTGTTTCTTCAATTGCTGAAATGAAATCAAGCTTAGGAACATTTTTAGGTGTTACAGAAAAATTTAGACTTTTAGAAAGTACAAAATTTTCAGTATTAGTGAGGTTTCTGTTTGATAGGTTTATTACTGTCTTAGTGTTTATATTATTATTTCTTAAGTATCTAAACTCTTTGTTTATTTTGTAGTTAATTAGTTTGTTGAATTTCTTTAACTGTATGTTTTTATGTTTGTTAAATTTTGTGAAATAGCTACTTTGAATTGGTTTAAAATCCTTTAGTAGGAAACACAGAATCTTACATTAAAAACTCTAGTCATTTTTTAGAAAAACTAAAAGATATAGATATAAACCCAAATCACACACTGGTAAGTTTTGATGTTTCTAGTTTGTTTACTAATGTACCTGTCGATAAAACTTTAATTATTGTAAAAAATAAACTTGAAAATGACATCAAGCTTAGAGAACGCACTAAACTAAACATAAATACAATTATGGAATTACTAACACTATGCGTTAACACAACCTATTTTCAATACAAAAATGATTATTACCAACAAAATACAGGTATGGCAATGGGTTCACCATTGTCTCCTGTACTTAGTAATTTATTTATGGAAAATTTTGAATCAAATTATGTTTATAATTATAATTTTAAACCTTTAATTTGGTGGAGATATATTGATGATGTTTTTTCAATATATCATTTTGGTAATAATCATTTAGACACCTTTCTTAATCACATAAATTCACAAGAACCCACTATAAAATTTACAATTGAAAAAGAACACAATCAAACACTTCCATTTTTAGACATACTAATAAAAAAAGATTTAGACAGATTTGAAACTTTTGTTTAT